>PVKB01005028.1:15493-113932 GCA_004027205.1 Ctenodactylus gundi | reverse complement strand
GGCCTTCACACTGAGCTGCACCCCCGCCCTTTTTCGATTTTGAGACAGGTTTCGCTACGTTGTTAAATTGCCCAGGCTGGACTCAAACTTGCAATCCTCCAGCCTCAGTCGACAAGAGCGCTCAATGACAGGCCCGCATCACCTCACTATTTCATTACGTATCGCAATGATTAATAACAGAAGTAGGTGACACAATGACCACAACGCACCTGATCCATCCCCAACCGCCCACCTCAGCACGGCTTGCGGGGAAATCGGCTTCCACCAAACCAGCCCGGGCCGGGTCGCTGGTGGCGGTGCCTTGGGCCGCCTGACCTGGGCAAGCTGCTCAACCCCCACCGCTACGTATTTATCTCAATGTATAATCACAGCTGCTCTGGAGATTGCTGTGGAGACCGGGCCGGTCCCAAGAGTTAGAACACTCTGGGGTCACCGGTTAATGTTGCCCAGAGAAAAGTGCTGAAATCCAGAAAACAGCTTCTCGGGAATCTGATGAGTAAGAACAAGGCCACGTGGGTCCAGGACAGGAGTGTAGGTGCCAGTGCGCGCCACGCAGGACAGGCTCCCAGGATGAGGAGGTGACGCGTTAAACTGTAACACAGCTGTCCACGCTGGACTTGGTAACCACGTCCAAATGAGACCTTTCGTACTGGACCTTAACAGCCGAGCTCAGGGCAGAGGGAGGGAGGAGCGCAGGGTAGGAGGTACCTACTTATACCTTGAAAAACAATTGGCTTGTTAAGGGAAACACGGGGTGTCCTACAAAAAAGCCTGTTTGTTTTTTCCTGAGGAGCGACTATGAATCTGACGCTTGCGTAATTCTTCCCATAGTGTTAGTTTTACTTCCAATACCATGACTAAGCAATCCTAATCAACATAAGTTACATTACAGACGGGCACTGGGGCGCAGATCTGGAATCCCGGCACTCTGGGAGGCAGAAGCAGGAGGACCACAAGGTTGAGCTCAGCCAGGGCAACTTGGCAACTTGGGGAGATTCTTAAAAAACATTAGAAATTAAAATGGGCTGGGGTTGGTTGCTGCTCAGAATAAAGATTCTGGGCCGGATTCCCAGTACCATATGAAGTTATATATGATATTTTTAATATTTTTATGTGTGATGACCAACATACTACAAGCACCTTGGACATGGCTGAGGTTTTGGGCCCAGCACAGGCCCTAAAACTTTACAGGGACAATGGAGCTTCACAGCACAAACCAACACACACATCAAATGGACCCCTTAATGCAAGGTGTCCCAAAGGCCACCATGCTTAGGCAAATATAAACTCTTGAGACCCTTGCAATTTACTGGGCAGATTTTAAAGGGCCAGGCAGTTCCACAGGCCTCATGCCGAATGTACCGGTAACTTTCAGCTCGAAGCCCAACATACGCTTCAGGACTGCATGCCATCACTTCAGTCCTGGCAAGTCTGAAGGAGACACTTAAAAGCCTCAGAAAGTACGATGCCTCACACGCACGCTGCCTCAGGAGAGACCACGCCACAGGAGCTGGCAGAGGCGACCTGGAACAGGCATGGTTGCCCTTCCAGGGTGCGGGGGCGGGCTATGCTCTCGGCAGGGCAATGGCCTGGCCTCGGCCTCCAACCCCACGCGGAGTTGTGATAACACAGGCCATTCCTCTGACAACGTGACTACAGAAGGTCAGGGACTAGAAGGACAGCCAGTGAAGTATGCGACATCCAGCCTATTGCAAGCATTGCTGAGCCAAGGCCCCGGGTGCCGGGGTGACAATCTCCTCACCCAGAAGGACTCATTGGTCAAATTCAGCTCAAGAATCACCTCTAATGCTGGGCCTGGTGGCACAGGCCTGTCATCCCAGCCCTCTGAGAGGCTGAGGCAGGAGGACCCCAAGTTTGAGCCCAGCCTGGGCCACTTAGACCCTGTCTCAAAATAAATAAATTAAATTAAATGAATAGGCTGGGGATGTAGCTCAGTGTGAAAGCCTTGGGCTCAATCCTCAGTACCATGGGAAAAAAAAAGATCACAGTGTGTACTCGTCTACCATCTCAAAAGATCTGACACATCCATGTGACACACACGTGGGTCTCACCAGATCTGGCTCTTCCCCAACGACACTACAACCCCGAGTAGTCATCGATCTGAACTGACTCGGGATGCCAAGCAGTCACAGAGCACTGGGACAGCCACTCGGGAAATGAGGGCTCCCGGGGCCGCTTCTGCACGTGACAAGGGCTATGGGCAAAGCACGCTCCAGATGAGGGAGATTCGTGGCAACGTGTTTTTTATGGGAATAAATTTTTAAAATTTAAACTTTTAACTGGCAGTGGGGAACCGGCCCAGGGCTTCGCACTGACCTACTTCACCACGCCACTTTTTGGTTTTGCTTTTGAAACAAGGTCTCACTAGGCAGCTGAGTTGACCACACTGGACTCAAACTTTTGGTCCTCCTGCCTCAGCCTGCCACAAACGCACAAGTTCTTGAGATGAATACTGAGGAAAAGGGAAAAGCACATTCTGAAGAGGAACTGACAAGCCAAAGGCCCGGAGGTCAGTGCCGGGGGGATGCTCTCCTCTCTCCCGAGGGTATCTGAAAAATTTACCATCGGCATACACTGCCTGTTCAAAAAATAAACATGAATACTGAATGATATTGAAATAGTTGACAGCCGTGAGCTCACACTGAAGAATGGCGATTAAACCGGAAACAGGAAGCTGACGCAGGAGAATCTCAAGTTCAAAGGTAGCCTGGGCAACTTAGTGAGACTCTGCCAAAAAAAAAAAAAAATGGAATGGCTTTGGAAAATATTAAACGACACGTTGTTAAACAAAGCAAGCCAGGTTCACAACAGTAACACCCAGGATAACTTAGGCTAACTTACAAGTAGCATGTCTATACTCAGAAAAGGCATTTCACTTTAAATGTATACATCATGTATATAAATAAATGTGTGCACCCAAGGGCTGGAGGAATAGCACCGTAGTTAACAGTGCTAACCTATCAAGCACCAGGCACTGGGTTCAACTCCCCAGCACCACCTGAGCCAGAAGCTGTGGTGCACGCCTGTAATCCCAGCACTAGGGAGGCTGAGGCAGGAAGACTGCTGTGTGTGTGAGGTCAGTCTGGGCTATATAGTGGATTCAGGACCAGCCTGGACTGCAGAGCAAAACCCTGACTAGATGGCTTTCAACTCGGTTTAAAACTCTCTTCCGTCTGACCCCCAAGGCTTACAAACTTTTTATACCAAGGAGCCTAACCAAAGAAAATGTGCTTGCTCAATGACTCACATACAAAGATATCCATACACATATTTCTAAACATACAGCAGCACTGGCATCCCGCAAACGGCCAGCCCCAAACAGCCGCAAACGGCGGCTCAGCCCCAGGCACGTCCCTGGGGCTCAGGCCAGAGCCCCGCTCACCGCAAGTTGACTTCCTCCGCCCCCTCACCTCTCAGGGCCAACAAAAACACAGCGCAGGTTAAGTCAAAGGCCACACTGAGCCCCCGGAAGGTCCCCAAAATCCTCCTCGCCCCAAGCCCACTCCTCTCATTCCCGACCGCGGGCCCTCTGGCGTGCTAAGGTGTCTTAAATTTAAACATCCACCATATTCTTCTGTCACCCCTGAACGTGTCCCTCTGTGTCCCACCCCCAGCCCACCACACTGGGATCCCGGGCCTGTCCTGCTCAACTGGAGCCCCGTCCCAACATCATTCATCTCACAATCCTACTCAAAACCTTCCCATGGCTTCCCGAGACCTCAGACTGAAAACTTGACCGCTCCTGGATCCCCAGGGCTCTACCTGACCCTGGCTGACTGCCCTCTCTGCTCACCCAATTATTACTTCCTTTCCTCAAATAAACAGCCTGTTCTCACCTCAGGGCCTTTGCACTGGCTGTCCTCTTGGCAGAACACACAGCTCCTCTGTCAGCCCACACCTACTCCTTATAACAGCACCAAAGGAGACAGCTCCCCGGGGACCTGTCCCAGTCACCTGACCGGGAACAGCTACCATGACCCCAGCCACTCACTCAGGGCCTTTTCATCCCCTCGGGTCTGTTTGTCCATTTGTAGTTTCTGTCTCTTTCATTTATTTACTTATTCTGTGGTGGCAGGAGCTGAGCCCGGGGCTGCTGTTTTTGTTTGTTTTGTGGCAAGAGTCCCTGAGTTGCCCAGGCTGGGCTCAAACTTGAGATTCTCCTGCCTCAGCGTCCCAGAGTGCTGAGCTGGCAGGCCTGCACCACGCCCAGCCAAGGGGACCCCGTTTGCTCAGCAGGCACTGAGCTGTTCTTCAGCTGTCGGCCGCCCCCCCCCTCCCCTGCCCCGTGGCCTCAGACTTTTTATGAACAGAGGAATATTCGAACAGGTCCCGGCAAGCTTGCTGAACATGTGGACTGCCCCAGAGACCTCGCGACAGTCTTGGAGGCACGTCAAGAACACAGAACATGCCCACAGTGTGTCTAAGGCAGAGAAGATGGTTATCAAAGATTGCATCACCAGGTTTGATGACTGGAACTGAAGGAAGCAGATACGTAGAATAGAAGAAGGGAAAAAAAAAAACACCTAACATGTCCAGCCAGGCCTGGTGGCAGAGACCTGTAATCCCAGCACTCTGGGAGGCTGAGACAGGAAGATCACAAGTTCAAGCCCAAATTAAAAAGTGGGCTGGGAGCAAAGCCTACTATGAAGAGCCTGGGCTCAATCCTCACTTCCTCAAAAAAAAAGAAGTCCAACTCTCAGGCGGTGCTAGGAATCATTTTTCTTTGCATTTTCAGTTTCTTCTACTGTTTTTCAATTTTTCTATGAGGCACAACTTTGACTCCCCTCTCCCCTCAAAAACTTCACAGAACCATCGTCCTAGAGCTGGGCACGGTGGCACACGGCTGTCATCCCAGCACTGGGAGGCAGGAGGCGGCGAGCCTGAGACCAGCCGGGGATACACAGTAAGATCGGTCTCAAGAAAGAACAATCTGGAAGATGGCACAGGATTCAGCCACGCAACACACCCATCCAATGTCAAATGGTGCCTCCGGAATTCACATGAAAATCCTCAAAGAAACTAAAAACTATGTGGGAGTGGAGTGGGCCCACGGGCAGGGAGGTGCCTAGAAATCACCCACGCCTGGCCACGCCCGGTTCTTCCTCCTGAGCCCCTCCAAGAGAGGAGGGGAGATGAACACGGAACATTCCGGAAATCCCGTCTCCAGCGCAGATCCTGTCCCATCACCCAAAGGTCACCCTTCAGCAGTGCGTTTGACATGCGGCTGGCCTCAGCCTCCCCAGTCTGGTGCAGGTACAGCCTGTCTCCGCCTGACTTAAGGTGCGCCTAGGCAAAGCCGGGAGGCTGGTTCCACAGCAGACGCCAGCAGAAACACGGGTGTTCCTCCTGTGCACTTCCTCTAAGTTCAAGTTCAGGACGTCTCCAAATGGGTATCTACCAGTTCTCTTCCACTGCACATAGTCAGTCCAGGACAGGAGGGAGACGCACTCTAGACAGCACAATCTGCCCGGCTTCTGAGCAGCGTCTCGTGGTCTCCAGACACAACCCTACAAAAGTAATTAAGGCTAACAGCACAAGTGGTTCTGGGTTTGTCTGTTTGTGAGACAGGGTCTCAGGTCTGTAGTCCAGGCTAGCCCTGACCTCACAACGTAGCCCAGGCTGGCCTGGGACGCACAGCAGTCCTCCTGCCCCACCTCGCTCGGTGATTTTAATGGTTCTAGGCGAGGCAGGATGGGTTAGAAATAAGATATGTAGAAAGGAGAGAAGAAAAACCCTAATTTTAAAAACTGTACTTTTAAGAAGACTAGCACCTCAGGAAACAAGCTCATCCCAGTGGTGGTTCATACTTTTCTTCGAGGCCCTGCAAACCCTGGTCCCTCACAGACACACCGATCCGTAAGCTACCTTGCTGACAAGGTCAGGGGCCTGATTCCAAGCTGGTGGGGAGAGCCCAAAGTGCATTTAAGGCGAAATGTCTCGGTTCACCCTCTGCCTGAGGGCGGGGCAACGGGAAATGAGCCATCATCTTTTACCGGTGGGTGGGACCGAACCCCAGACTGTCCACAGGCTCCCAAGTTCCACAGGTCTTCATTGTCTAACAGACACAGGCTGGCCTGGCAGCACAGCCACCTGCCCTTCCACTGAGCCCCCGCCCTTCCCTTGCACTCCCAGAACATACCTGGAATGCCGGGACCCCGCCGCCCCCTCTGCACTTGGGAACTTCCCCTGCGCGCCTCTGTTGCCATCCCGGAAGGGTCCCCACTTTGAGATGTCCTTTCCGACACCCTGCGTCTCATTCTCGGGTGCCCACACTCTACGTCTTTGAGGATCTATTTTAAATGTCAGCCTGGGAAGCCTTTCCCGAGCCTCTTACTGACTTCTCAGAATGCTTTTATTACAGCCTGAGTCAGTGGCCCTATCCCGTGGGCAGGGTGGGCCTGGGGAGCCACTTGTCTCCTGTCTGTGGCAGCCCTGTACAAGCATGCACTCATCACATATTCATATGCACACATACTCACACTCAAGGAGAAAGAGCATGGTGGGACCCAGCTGCTGGCCATCTAAGCCGATTCTTCTTTTGTTTTTCCTGTGGTCCAGGGATCAAGCCAGGGCCTTCACACTGAGCTATGTTCCCAGGTCATTTTTTATTTTGAGACAGGGTCTCACCACATTGCTAAGTTGTCCAAGCTGGCCTTAAACTTGGGATCCTCCTGCCTCAGCCTCCCAGAGGGTCGGGATGCCCAGCCTACAGCTCTCTTCAACTTACTTCTCTTCTAGTACTTACTTACTAGGGTGGGTCTTCAGGTGTGTGATAAGCCTTGGCCTGCCCTGCCCCAGGCAGCCCAGGAAGGCTGATACCAATCTCAGATCCATAAATCAGACCTAATCACACAGAAAGCACTGGGTGTGGCACACGAGTAGGAGCCCCAGCTCTCAGGGTAAGGGGGCCGCAAAGGCCCATCAGGCAATTCAGAGGGACCCTGTCTCAAAATTAGTGACGCAGCTCAGTGCACAAGACCTTGGGTTCAATTCTCAGCACTGAAGAAAATAAACAAACAAACAAAAAAAAAAACAGAATGGGCTGTGCTGTTGTAGGCTCAGACACCTGGGGAAAACACAGACAGAATGCGAAAGGGCCCACAACACAGACCTCTTGAGCCTTTTTTCATGAATCAGGGCCAGGCTTGGTGGCACATGCCTGTAAGCCCAGCATGCTGGGAGGCTGAGGCGGGAGAACACAGAGCTCGAGCTCAGCCTGGGCTACCAAATGGGCTGGGGACACAGCTGCAGGCAAAGACCAGGGGTTCAGTCCCCAGGACGCCCCACCTAAAATCATCAATTATCAGGCAATTCGTCAGCTCCTAATTTGGGACATGGTGTTAGTAGGTTACAGGAGGTATGAGATTATCTTGAACAATGTTGCTGTCCCCAAGCCTATGTTGCTGTCTGACGTCCCCAGGGACAATGAATGGCAGGAATCACACAGGCAGTGACTGCCTGCGTGTACACGGCTGCGCGGGCGAGATGGGCCCTGCCCTGGAAAGAGAGGGAAGGGAGGGCGTACTTCCCACAGCAGGAACTGTGCAGTCCTTCTCCTGGGGGAGGGGGACACTTGAGATGCAACCAGCTGAGCTACATTCCCAGCCAATTTTAGAGTTTTCATTTTGAGACAGGATCTCACACTAAGTCACTCAGTTGTCCAGGCAGGGCTTGATCCTCCTGCCTCAGGCTCCCAGAGTGCTGGGATGACAGGCCTGTGCCATCAGCTAGAGTGGCCCTTCCTCAATGGAGCCTGTCTCCAGTCAGCAGCTGCAGGGGGTCGGGAATGTGGCCCTCATTTTCCAGTCCTCTTTTCTGCAATGGCTCCATGCCCTGGGATTTGCCGGGTGCCTCTGCCTCCCACAAACCTTGACCAGGGTCCTGCGGACAGAAGAATCCTTGTGCCTCTCCACCAGGAACCCAGCTAAAAGCAAACAGCAGGTAACAGGCAGAAAAAATAAACCGTTTGGATGTTTTCTAATGGACTAGGCTGTGTGGACCTTCTGGGAAAAACAACCATCTGAGATCGGTCCCCATCCCCAAAATCACAATACACAAAACCGCAACTTTAAAACAAAATGGATCTTCTTTTTCCTTGCCTCCTTTCCTCCTTAAAGTTTTTAAATTGGTTGTAAAATTAAAAAGAAAACAAAGCTACTTGATTCTCAACAGAAAAAAAAAAAAACCCAAGCACTGTAAAGTCCTTCCAACTCTGGGGAACAGGGGCAGGTGGGGGAGCAGGGTTCGAGCGGAGGAGAGTTTTTAAAAGTGGGAACATGGGGGAAAGTTTTCATAACACCCAAGAACACGCATAAATAAGGTCCCTGCCACCCCAATCTTTACAGATGAAAAGAAAATGCTAGCAGTGCACCCGCAGGAGGCGCCCAGTGAAGCCGTGCAGCGGGAGACACAAGCCACCAGGCAGGTGGGAGAAGCGTCATGACTCAGTGCCTCCCTAGGCCTTCCCTCTCGGTCCCGAGTCCCCAGCAGAGAGAAGTCCAGTCGACTGCCCAGGCCTACCTCAGGATGCTGTCCCCTCTAACCACACTCCAAACACAGAAGGAACAGAGCACCTGAACGTATTCACATTAACATAGAACCAGCTGGGATGGCACAGGCCTACAACCCCAGCACCCTGAGAGACTGAGGAAGGAGGATCACAAGTTCAAACCCACCTTGGGCAACCTAGTGACTTTATGAGACCCTGTCTCAAAATATAAAATAAAGAAGGGGGTCTGGGGTCATAGCTGAGTGGGAAAGCTTCAGGCTCAACCCACAGCAGAAAAACACAGAAAAGAAAAAGGCCCATGGGGGCAACCAGCCCCAGGAGGACGTGTCCAGGGTGAAGGAACCAGCGCTGGAGGAAAGGACACTGCCCGGGAGTGTGGCGACGGATGCGCCCCGCCTAAGGCCACCCCCCATTACTACCTTCCAGGTAGAGCCTGCGCCAGAGCCTCCCACGCACCCGCACTTTTGAGACACAGACTCTGGGCCATCCGCCCTCGTGGGCATTGCCACCCAGGACGCCCAGGAGGCAGAGGCTCCTTCCTAAGGAGGCTGCCGGTTACTTCCATTAAACCCTGAAGGGGCCAAGTTCAGGCCCCTCCCTAGCCACCTGGTCCCTTGCAGGCTGCAGCTTTTTAAAAGCCATGTGGAGCTAGGCCTGGTGGCCCCAGGCCTGCAATCCCAGCTCTCGGGGAGGCTGAGGCAGGAGGGTGGAAAGGTGAAGAAGCCCAGCCGGGCAACTCAGCAACTTAGTGAGAGAGATCCTGTCTCAAAATCAAAAAAAAAAAAAAAAAAAATCAGCCCGGTGCCAGGGATGAGTGTGGCTCCATTCCTCCGTGTGACGCCCTGGGGCTCTCCTCAGCGCCACAAAAAAAATAAACACACAATAAAAATAAAAAAGAGCTAAAGATGCACCTCGGCACAAAGGCCCAGGCTCAATCTCCAACGCCAAAACAAACAAAAACCCCAAGTCCTACCTAGCAATAGGGGGGTAGCAGCAGAAGGGCGGGTGTCAGGGGACAGGAACGTGACCGACGGAAGTCATGAGCACCGAACTCCCCAAAACACGGGAAACCAACGGGCAGAGTGGGCACAGGTGGCGATGGGAATGACCAGCCTGTGCGCACGTCCGAATCTGCCCAAATTAGACCGGCCAGTCTGCACGTCCAAGGTGCACTAACATAACAAAGTGGGAGACACAAGGCCACCCGACAAGCTGGATTCACATCGCAGCTTACCGCAGCGAGCCCGGGGCCTGTCCCTCCCGCCAGGCCTCAGAGGAGAGGCGGCTGGTGGGGAGTTTACCCTAGAAGGCAACAGCAACCAGGCCCGGGAAAGGCAAAAGCGGCTCCGTCCCCGGCCAGGGCGGCAGGGCCGGAGGGGGTCAGGTTCACAGACCGCCCCGAGCGCAGCCCCGCAGGACCCGACGGCCACAGGTGGCCGGCGCCGGGCCCGGAGACGGGCGCGCTGCCCCCAGGGGACGTGCAACAGCGGGCGAGGGGCGCATGGGGCGGGTGGGGGGCTCAGAGGCCCCGGTCACCTGCCCTCGCCCGCTGCAACGTGTGGCGAGGGGCTCTTCTGCCCGGATGCAGACATTTCCACGGGGAACCCCTGCCGCCGTCCCCGAAGGCCTGGGTCTCCCCGCCAACGCCTGCCTCCGTCCCTGCGGACTATCCCTCCCGCAATCCCCCCTGAAGACTCCGCAACTGCCCCTCGCGGCCCCGGCCCCGCGGCCCCGGGTCTCCCCACTGCCACGGCAGCGTTCACGCGGACCCCGCCCCCCGCGCGCGCCGAGGCCGCCGCCAGCCGCCTGCGCCCCGGCACGTAGGCGCGGGCGGGACCCGGGAGCCGCGCTCACCCGTGCGCGCCCGGAGGCTCTCGCGCAGGAAGTGGCCGCTGGAGAGATGCTGGAGGCCGAAGCTGTGCGCCACCCGTTCGCACACCGTGCCCTTGCCCGAGCCGGGCGGGCCCAGGATGACCGCGCGCAGGAGTTTGGACGCCATGGCCGGGCGGCCGGGAAACTCGAGGTCGCGGCCAGGCTCGGCGCTCGGCACGCTGCGCGCGCGGGGACTCGCGCCCCGCAGGGGAAGGACAGACTTTAGGCCGGCCCCCCGCGGCCCGCCCCCGCCGCCACGCCCGCCCGCCCGGCGGCTCCGAACTACGGGCCCCGCCCCCGGACCCGCCCCTGCCCGCCCCTTCCTCCCGGCTCCGCCCCCGCCGCCACGCCCGCCCGCCCGGCGGCTCCTAACTCCTGGCCCCGTCCTCCCCGGCCCCGCCCCCGCTTCCCCGGCTCCGCCCCACCCGCGCCCCGGGCAGCCCAGAGCATGGTACGCTGCGCGGCCGCTGAGCCCCGCCGCTCCCGCGCGTGGGGAGCGAGCGTCCGTGCGCACCCTCCCGGCTGTCACCTCCTGCACGAGCCACGCGCCCCGGCCGGCATGGCCCAGCCCGGGCCGCCGCCTCTCCGCCGAGTACACCCACATCAACGCCCCTCGGCCGGCCACGCGCGAACTCCCCTGCCCAGGCCGCTGGGCGGCGCGGCCGCGCCCGCCTCGGCGCCCGCGGGCCTCGCGCCTTACGTAAGCCTGGAGCCCGGCGCGGCGCCTCCGCCCCTCCGCCCGCCGGCCCGCGGCTCCCTGAGGCGCAGAGATGGGGACGGGACGCAAAGGAAAGAAGCCTTTCTTTTTTTCGCAGTCGCCAGGGGGCCCGGTCTGCGGCTCAGAGGAAGGAAAAACCCAACTTGTTGAGCGCCTAATGGATGTCAAGTTCCAGGCCGCGGGATGTCATTACGCAACAGCTCCGCGGGCCGCGCACCCTCCCGCGGCGAGGCTGAGAGCACCTGCCGTGCCCCCGGGCGCACAGGATGCACCGTAGTCCGGTGATCAGATCCTGCGCGCCTGCAAAAATTTCAGCGCTCTGGGAAACTGAGGCAGGAGGATCATTCCAGCCCAGCCTCAGTGAGTGACTGGTCAAGACCCTGTCTCAAAAAATATTTTTTTTCCTTCATTTATTTATTTATTTATTTTGAGACAGGGTCTCGCTCTGTAGCCCAGGCTGGTCCCGAACTCACTGGTGTAGCCCACGCTGGCCTTGGACTCAAGACAATCCACCTGCCTCAGCCTCCCGAGTGCTGGGATTACAGGCGTGGGCCACCACGCCCAGTTTTATGTGGTACTGGGGAATCGACCTCTGGGCCTCGTGCTTGGAAGGCAAGGGCTTTAACCGCTGTGCCATTCCGCTAGCCCTTAAAAATATTTTTTTTAATTTTAAAAAAGAGCTTTGGAGGTGATATGGGGAGGGCCAGGGATGCAGCTTAATCAAAGGCCCTGGGTTCAATCCCCAGTAGAAGGGGGAAGTATGCAGGGTGGAGCCCTACAGCCTAGGGAGCCCGGGACTTCCGGGCCTGGCTGGGCCCCCCTCCGCACCCCAAGTCCCAGTGGAGGCTGCCTTTTCCGCACATCCCAGTCCGTTTCTTTATACCGTCCCCACTTTGCACACAGCCCTATCTTCCCCCAGGGGGTGCAGTCCTCTCAGTCACCTGCTCCTACGGTGGCGGGAAAGCCCGATTCTGAAACCTGCAGCCTGTAACTCAGAGAAGGCACAGGGCCAGCGTGGGGACAGGGTGGAGAGGAGCCTCGACCGGATTCCTGGCGGTTGTCTGTGGGCAGAAGGTCACCCGCCACACCACCTGCCCCTCCCCCGTACTGCCACCGGCACTGCAGGATTGGCCAGCCTGTGCACCAGCCAACCCTACGCCAGCACTTGGGCCATAGACTGGTCTGTGTACCATAACCCTGCGTAACCGAACGATGCCAGCCCTGTGTAGCAAGCCTGTAATCCCAGCACTTTGGGACACTGAGGCAGGAGGATAGTAAGTTTGCGCCCAACCTGGGTGTCTGGAGCATAGGTGGAATGTGGAGAGTATGAAAGACATGAAGGGCATGAGGACTACAGATGACAAATTAAAAGTAACCCATACCGAGTGCTAAAAACTGCCTAAAGCTCTGTGTGGTACTGATAAGATTGTAAGTCGCCTGGGTGTGGATAAGGACACCACCTGGGTGTGAACAAGGACGCCCCCTGGGCGTGGAAAAAGACCTTGTATGATCGATAATCAGAACCCCTGCCCAAATCTCTATCTGTAGCTTGCAATCATAAAAATAGTATATAAACCGTCCTGGCCCTAAGCTCAGGGTCCAGGTAGGAGTCACAGACTCTGAACGCAAGATGCGTCTTGCTCCTCGTCCCCAGCCTCCTCGCACCCCGAGAGCGAGAGCCCCTCCTGGAGAAGTAACTGTCCAGCCAGGCAGCGACCCGCGGGTCCTGATCCAGCCATGGACTGGCGAGCCCCAGACAAGCTCATACACAGGTCGGCTGTCGTCGCCTGTAGTCAAGAACAAGTCGCATGGTGAACATAAGGGACCCAGGACGGGAACAGTTTTAGAAGGCAGAACAATGCTTGCTTTCCTCCTTAATTAATTAATTGATCAATTTATTATAGTCTAATTTATGAATTGGATTGATTGTTGTATGAATAAAGAACATTTCCAGATAAATTCATTTGCCCCTGTCTCATCTGTCTCCTCTTACGGAGTGCTCGCAACACTGGGCAACCTAATAGCTTGGTGAGACCCTGTCTCAAAATCAGAAATTTTTAAAAACGGGGTTAGGGATGTAGCTCAGTAAAAAAATACCTGACTGTTATAGACCTTGTAGGACCCGTCAGACCTTCTCTCTGGGACAGTGGTGTACAAGGCACACCACTGGCTAACACACGGAGTCAGCAGTCAGCCAGGACCTATGCCCTTTATTTATTTATTTATTTATTTATTTATTTATTTTGGAGATAAGGTCTCCTTAAGTCACCCAAGCTGAACTTAAACTCATAAATAGTTCTGCCTTAGCGTCCTTGAAATTGCAGGCATATGCCACCATGCCTGGCCTGTTTTTGACTTTGAGACAGGGTCTCTTTAAGTTGCTAAATTGCCCAGGCTGGACTAGAACTTGTGATCCTCCTGCCTCAGCCTCCCATGTGCTGGGATGACAGGCTGGCATCACCTCTCCTGCTGTGCTCATCCTATGTCCTTGTATGGACTTCAGTGGGACAAGTAGCTCATTAAGAGTATTGAGAGAATGTGCTAGAATAAGCACATGAGAAATAAGGCTGCCCAGGTGAGCTGTAATCTATTGCCTGTTAATTTTCTGAATTCAATCTAAAAAAAAAAAAAAACAGGATTGAAGGGCATTTGTTCAGCAAGTGTTAGAGATGTGTTTAAAATAAAGAGCCTCTAAATAAGACTGTCCCTGTCCGTGATCACGCAGCTACAGCCACAATGGAATAAAAAACTGAATGCTTAGTACTCGAGATTTATTAATTAATTTATTTGCAGCACTACAGATTGAACCCAGGCCTCCCCTCCGAGCTCCTTACCAGTCCCTTCGTTAAGTCACTAAGCTGCTCAGACTGGGCTCAAACTTGCCATGTTCCTGCCTTGCCCCAGAGTCCTAGGATGACAGGTGTGCCACCACGCCCCACTAGTTTCATAGGAAAACTGACCCGTGAGCCATCTACAGTCGTCTGTAACAGTATGCCAGATTACCACTTGTATCAGGAAGGTGGGATGTGTCCGACAGGCTCTGATATCCCTCAAGGAAAACCTCGGGGCCAGGCGTGGTGGCATTTGTGCCTGTAATCCAGCACTTGGGTGGTGGCACATGCCTGCCATCCCAGCACGGTGCTGAGGTCAAAGCGTCATGCGTTTGAGGCCAACCTAGGATACACGGTGAGAATGTGTCTCAGTGTATCACCAAAAAAAGAGAAAGATAAAAAGATGAGGTGCTGTGATTTGGAAAAGAAAAATACTTGGAAAGAAAGGCTAAATGTGCCCCCCCACACACCCCCCCCCCAGACACTCCATAAACATTCAGGAGGCAGAAAGCCACACAGAGAAAACACTAGGTGTTCCTGGTGAGCACGGTGCATTCCTACAGGTGAGGGGATCATCTTAGCCCCAGGCCTCACCGCCAGACCCACAGCTATTCACCTGTGACGTCTCAGCAGCAGGGAACACGGTGGCATTTGCTCTGTCATTCTGCCCCCTCGGACCAAACCCAGCAGTTCCCAGCAACTGGAGGAGGAACTGAGAGAAGGGGAATCGGTGTCTCCACATCCGCCCACCGTCTCCACATCCGCCCGTGGGGCCTGTTCGTTCTGCAGGAGCCACCCTCTCCTGACTGAGCCCTCTAGAGCCGCAGCACAGGCGGGCGGAGGCACTCACGAGCTCCCACGTGGACTGCCCCCAGGAAGCACTCGGAGAGGCTGTGACGAGTCTTGCTCAGAGCTCTGCTGCGGTGTGTACATGGGGCCGTGGGATGGAGGCGATTGTGATTCCCATTCTTGTTTGTCCCAACCTCAGCCCGCAGCACAACCTCTTCTAGAAACTGCCTTGGGATCTGCATGTGCATTGGTCGTTGGAACAGAATACTCGACACCCACGGCTTGAAGGTCCATGCGGCTCACAGTTTCCACAGGTTCATCCGTGGACTGCTGCGCCAAGGCGGAAGTGGCATATTAAAGGGGCGTGGCGTTGGGCCGCTGCTAGACCCAAGGCAGCCCGGAGGCAGAGGCGGGAAGAGCCGCGGAAGGTGACGCACCCTCCGAAGGCACGCCCACTTCCACGCCCAGGCCCCGCCCCGTGAGCTCTGCGTGGCTCACAGCGCCGCCGGTCGGTTTCCGGAAGGCCACGCCATTGGTGGGCCTGCCTGGAGATCGTGTGCGTTTCACTCCTCCTCCTGCTTCAGCCTCCCAGGGTGCTGGGGATGACAGGTGAGCGGTACCTGGCTAAGGCCAGGGCTCTACAGGCAGGTTCTTAGAGGTACTCCACACCCACAAGTTTACTCCACCGACAACTGCTTTTTGAAGCTCCTCAGGATTCATATGATTTAGGTACACAAAGAGATTTTATGTATTTGAAAAGAGCCATCTTGGGTTACAAAAGCTTCTCTCCTTTGTGCTAAATATTTTGAATTCCTCAGCCATTCCTTATGTAATCGAGTGTCCTGCTGGAGACCAGCACAGCAGTCTAACGTTGCTTATGCAAGAAGGACCAGAAAGTTCTGTCCACTTTGTAAAGACTTGTAGAGAAAGAATTTCCCTTTAAAATGGGTTGGGGATGTAACTCAAGGTAAAGGCCCTGGGAGTGTTAGGGGCACGGAAGTGGGACGGTCCTCCAGGGGGAGAGGGGAGCTGCATGCCTGCTGGTGTGCCAGGACTGCTCCCCAACAGGGAACACCCCAGGACCCCAGGCCGAGAAGGTCCACATGCAGAACATGCCACCGGGGTGGGGAAATATAGCTTCCTCTCCTTTTTCTTCCTTCCTTTCTTCCTTTTCTTCCTTTTTCTTTATTTCTTTAGTACTGGGGATCACACCCAGGGCCTTTGCCTTGAGTTACATCCCCAACCCATTTTAATTTTTTTATTTTGAGACATGACCTCACTAGATTGCTAAGTTATCAAGTTTCCCAGGCTGAAATCAAATTTTCAACTTTGTGACCCTCCTGCCTCACCCTCCCACGGTGCCATGAGGACAGGCCTGTCCCACCGGGGCTCGGCAGCCCTAGGTTCCCAGCTGAGACCTTCTTTGCTGAGGGGCAGCCCTGTTCTCACAAAAGGACTGTCTCCTTCTGTGGTGGCAGCCTCAGCCATCTGGGGCTCTGCTTTTCCTGGCATCCAGTGATCCCAGGTTCAGCACAGTGGCTGGAGGCTCCAGGGGGGAAGCAGGGTGTCCCCACAAACCTCTCATCTTGGTGCCCTCGGTTGTGAAAGTTGTTGAGGCCACGTAACTTCAGGGCTGGTCAGCCCTGTCCCACCAGCTCCTGGACGGACACCCTAGTGTTAGGTTAGCACACTGGTGTGGAGCTGAGAAAGGAAGTGACCCCAGATTCGCAGTGACAAAGGACACAGGGTGAGGGGCAGGCTTGCCCGGCTTTTGGCTTATTGGGCACCTGTGGGTCCATGGGAAGGGTCACAGCCTGCAGCACAATGGCTTTGAGGTCCCTGACCATCATGCTTTGTATGTACAGCAGGGAAGTGCCCAGGTTTTTGCCTGTCCCATGTCCCATGGTGGCCCCTGACAGTGTCATGACTGAGTTATTCCCACAGTAAGATGGTGACCAGCAGCCTCTGTGCTATCAGATGGGACAGGAGGGATTACAAAAGAAGAGCCGTGACAGGACCCAACCTCCCCCAAGGTCCTCTCCTGGAGTCTCATACAGACATGGCGGGCTATGCCATGGTTCCCTGAGGTCACCCGTGCCACCACGCCTCTCGCAAAGTCTATGTGGAGAAAAACACTTTGAAATCCACATGACCAGGGCCTGCGCACAGGTCAGTAGTGGAGCATTTCCTACAGCACATGGTTTACCTTGATAGTACACTGTCTAGGGAAGAAAAGTATACATGTTCAGTCCAGATGAAACATTTTTTAAAAAAACATTTTCAATCCAAATTTGGTAGAATCCATAGTTATCCACAGGAAGGAAGGGCTGCCCACTGTGCCCAACTGACAGTCACTGTCCTTCGTGGTGGTGCACACCCGTCATCCCACCACTCTGGGAGGCTGGAGCAGGAGGATCCCAAGTTTAAGGCCAGCCTGGGTGTTGTGAGCACTCCATAAGAGGAGACAGATGGGACAGAGGCAGATGAATTTACCTTGGAAATGTTCTTTATTCACACAACAATCAATCAATCCAATTCACAAATCAAACCGTAATAAATCGATCAATTAATTAATTAAGCAGGAAAACAAGCATTGTTCTGCCTCTTAAAACTATTCCCGTCCTAGGTCCCTTATGCTCATCATGCGACATGTTCTTGACTACCGGCGACACAGCCGACCTGTGTATGAGCTTGACCAGGGCTCGCCAGTCTGTGGCTGGATCAGGACCCGCCGATAGCTGCCCGGCTGGACAGTCACTCATTCTCCAGGGGCTCTCACTCTCCGGATGCGAGGAGGTGTAGTCCCGCACTCAGAAAGCAAGGAGCCTGGGGACGAGGAGCAAGACACGCATCCTGCGTTCAGAGTCTGTGACTCCTACCTCGACCCTGAGCTTAGGACCAGGACGGTTTGTATACTATTTTTATGCCTGCAAGCTAAGGATAGTGATCGTATTGGGGTCCACACGCAGGTGGACGGGGTTCTGGTTATCGATCATGGGGCTTCTGGTTATCGATCATGGGGTTCTGCTTTTCGATCATACAAGGGCTTTGTCCGCAGGCTACAGATAGCGATTTCATCACACGGGGTCCAAACGCAGGTGGCTCACAACTTATCAGTATCATACAGAGCTTTAGGCAGTTTCCAGCAATTTACTTTGTTGCATTTAATATGGGTTTGCTTTCTCTTTGTAGTCCTCATGCCATTCATACCAATGCCTTCAAGTCTACTCTCCACATTCTACTTGTGCTCTGGACACTGGGCAACTCAGTTTTTAGTAAGACCTTGTCTCAAGATCAAAACTAAAAATGGGCTGGGATGTATCTCAATGCAAAGGCCCTGGGCTCGATCCCCAGATCCCCAGGACCACACAAACACAAAAAAAATCAGTTCATACACATATTATAGCTAGGCTGAGAAAGTACTCAAAATTAATTCTACTCTGTCTTTCATTCTAACAGATACAGATGTTGAGAAGCCTCACACATTTAAGTCACAGGGCAGAAATACATATTTTGGTTCACCAGTATCATTCAGTTCTTTGCACACCTCACAAGTTATATTCCAAAACTGCCTAGTGATCTATCATTAAAATTCAGTTCACTGGTTAGTGGCTGAAACTTTAGCCTTCTGAAAGTTCTGTTGCAAGCAAAGAATTAAGAAATACCAATCTAAGAAAAGGTTTTGAAGTCACTTGTGGTGCATGGGCCAGGGATCCCAGCAACCCAGGAGGCTGAAGCAGTAAGATCACAAATTCAAGCCCCACCTGGGCAACTGAGCATCTTAGCAAGACCCTGCCTCAAAATATACAATACAAAAGAGCTGATAATGTGCCCAGTGGGAAGGCACTGAGCTCAGCCTTCAGTGCCACAAAACGGGTGCAGTCCAAGAGTGGCAGTTATCAGCCTATTTCATTCAGACAAAAACATTTTCTCAAGAACCCTCAGGAAAGGGCCGGAAATGTAGCCCGGTAGTCAGAGCGCATGTCTAGCAAGTACAGAACCATGAGTTCAGTTCCCTAGCATTACCTAAACTGTGCATGGTGGCACATGCCTGTAATCCCAACACTCAGGAGGCTGAGACAGGAGAATTGCTGTGTTCTAGGCCAACCTGGGCTACATATTGAGTTCAGGATCAGCCTGGACTACAAAGTAAGACCCTGTCTCAAAAAAAAAATCTTCAGGAAATTATTATACTAGCCTCCTTTCCACCTGAAAGCTTTTTGATGAACCTGATGTTTCAAGAAAGGGTTAGAATATTAACTTGTTATTCATTTCAAAATACCTCAGATAAAGTTGGGTATGGTGGTGCACATCTGTAATCCCAGAATTTAGGAGGCTGAGTCAGGAAGATTGTGAGTTCATGGCCAACCTGGGCCACATAGTAAGTTCAGGACTAGCCTAGACTGTAGTGTGAGACTTTGTCCCCCGAAAGAAAGAAAGAGAAAAAAAGAAAGAAAGAGTAAGCCTTTGGGTAGTTAAAAATTTTGACTAAGCATTTTCTTGCATTGAGTGATTGAAATAAGTCTTATTCAAAGTATATTTTTAGCTGATTTGATTTACAGAAGACATTCACCTGACACTACCTGGCAAAGTCAACTTCGCTGTCTACCCAACAGGCCAGATCAACAATGTTCTGTCAGAAAGGATCTGCCTGCATTTTCCTATTCTAATAAACATGTTCAGACACATCCCCATGACAACCATCTCAAAAAGAGCGAGAGAACCTTGAGAATTTGTTCCCAATTGGAACAAAATGACATTCTCTTTAATATTTCAACCAATTCCCTCCCCGGTCCTTTTTCTGAAACCACAAGACTATCAAACGTGACAGTGTCTTTGACGAGAGTTCAGGGATAAGAAAGGCTGAGGTTGCAAAGCGAAAACTGGCATGTTTCGTGGCCTGGCGCTCGCCCGTAGTCCCTGTTACTCGGGAGACTGAGGCAGGAGGATCGCCGAGTTTGAGGCCTGCCTGGGCAGCACAGCAAGCTCCTGTCTCAAATTTAAATAACACAAAAGGGCCTGAGGATGTGGTTTAGTACTGAAGCACTGGTTTGCCTTGTGCCAGGCCTGGGTTCGTTCGATCCTTCGTGCCGCACACACAGACACACGCAGACAAACCTTTGATGTCTTGTCCCAGGCTTCTCCGCAGGGTGCGGGACACAGAGCAGGGCCCAGCCATTGGGATGCCACCTTCCTTCCTTCGCTACGTGTGCACAAGTCGCAGGAACAACACTTGGGGACTGCAGCCCCCCAGAACACTGACACCTGCGGATTTCCACTCGCGGCATGGGGCCTCCGCAGGACGGGCAGGGTTCTCCACTCATCGGACGGGATTAGCGCGGTTATGAAAGAGCAGCTGAGAAAGGAGAAAGGGCGCCACCCATGGGCGCCGCTTCTCCCTGCTCCACGGCCTCGGGGGCAGTGCCACGCTGAAGGGGAGGTGGTAAACCGAATCCCTGAGGTCACCGCCCCAACTCCGGGCCACGGGAGGTCTGGGCACGAAGCTCCGCCCCGTCTGCACGCGCACCTATCGCGAGCTGACGTGGCCACTGATTGACGGGAGGCGGAGCTTCCCTCCCGCCAGTCCGGTGGCTGCTGCTGTCCTCCGGCGACCTGCTGCGTAACAAGCGCCCCGTCTTGCCCCACTGAAGCAGTCCCGGCGTCCAGAGAGGGGGCACCATGGCGCAGGCTCTGCAGATCGTGACTGGGAAGAGTCTGGACGCAGTCAGTACACGACAATGTTTATCAATTGTTTCAATCTGCCATTGGTAGAATCCACGGATATACCCGGTCTGGAGGGCTGGAGGCGACCTGGGAGCAGCTGTCCCGCCATGGCCTCCTACAGAACTAGGGTTACAGGCCTGCGCCACCTGGGCCCGGCCGAATATCCCTGGGGAAATCACATTAATAAGCTCTTCTTTGACAGCCACGTTGCCACGTCATCCCCTGTCACCGTGAGCCCATGCTCCTGCCCACCACCCCTGGGTCCTCTGGCACATCAGCTGAGCAGTGCAACGCCCTTGGCCAACCCCCAGTGCCTCAGGGAAATGATTTCTCCCACCCCGCCCTCGGACAGCTCTGAGCTTGATACAGTGACTTAACAGATGAGGAAACAAAGGTCCAGAGACCCCAATTCCCCAAGGTCACTCAAGCCAGGGAGTCCGTCCTCACCAGCACAGCCTGGTGAGGCGCCAGCTTCTTGGCCAGCCTCCTGCCCCAGCCCCAGCCTCTACCTGCGACCCTCACCTGCCCAGCCCCTCACAGGACACTGGACTTTAACAACAGCAGGTTTCTATCAATTTGTATTTTAGGTTAAATTAGTGTGCTTTCCCTCCAGCTCATGTTAATACCTCTCTTTTTCCTTTTGTGGTACCTGGGATGGAGCCCACGTCCTCCACGCTGAGCTACATCCCCAGCCCATTTTTGTGTTTGATTATGAGACAGGGTCTCAGTAAGTCACTAAACTGCCCAGGCTGGGCTTGAATTATTAGTCTCCCTGCCTCAGCCTCAGCCTGCTAAGATTAAGGCCTATGTCACTAGGCCTGGCTTAATTTTTCTACCATTAAGAAATTTTTCAAAAATACAGTTTAAATTGAAAAATCATGTATATCCACCTCTCTCTACCCATCAAATATTATACTATATTAATATTGTTAATTTATACTATACTTGTTGGGCTTACTTTTATATTGATTTTTTTTTTTTTTTTTTTTGAGGCAGGGCTTCATTCTGTACCCCAGGCTGGTCCTGAACTCATTATGTAATCTAGGCTGGCCTCAAACTCATGGCAGTCCTCCTTCCTCAGCCTCCCACCATGCCCACTTTCTGTGGAGTTGGGGAATCGAGCCCAGGGCCTTGTGCTTGCTAGGCAAGGGTTATAATCACCGAGCTATGCTCCCAGGCTTCATACATCTTTCATAGTTTGCATTTCATTTCTTTTCTGTTTTATTTTGTTTTTGAAGCAGACTTTGGCTCTATAGTCTAGGTCCTGAGCTCACTGTGTATCTCTGACTGGCCTTGAGTTCACAGCAACTCTCCTGCCTCAGGGCCCCAGGGCTGGGATTGCAGGTGTGCACTGCCATTCCTGGTTTCATTCCACAAAAATAGCACTTCATTGGCTGTGTTCGAAGTAGTTTCAAAGAGTAAAATTATTTGACTTGAGAAAAAACTACAAACATAAATGTTCCACTTTCTACCAGTTCAAACCACTTAGTCCAGTGGTTCTATGCCTGGAACATGTTAGAATTGTCTGGAGAGCTGGGCCAGGTGGCTCGGGCCTATAATCTCAGCACTCTGGGAGGCTGAGGCAGGACGATAAGTTCGAACCTAGCCTGGTCAGTTTAGGGACTTAAGGAGGCCCTGTCTCAAAATCACAACTCAAATACAGGCCAGGGAGTTCAATGTGAAAACCCCAGACTCAACTACCAGTACCAGTGCTACACACACACACACACACACACACACACACACACACACACACACACCCCGTGCGCGCACACACACACACAATCATCTGAAGAGCTCCAGCTGGGCTACTTAGTGACTTAGTGGGATCCTATCTCAAAATACAAAAAGGGCAGGAATCGAGCTCACTGGGAAGCCCTGACTACTGCAAACAACCCAACCAACTGGCCAACCCCACAGGTGCCCTGTCTGTCTTCCAGCATTCTGTGATTTGGATCCAAGCTGCCCAGAGACCCGTATGAGAAGACTGGGTCCCCAGGGTGGCATTACAGGGAGGTGAGCCTTGTAAAGGTGGTTAAGAGTCAGGCAATGCACTCAAAAGGAACGTGGGGACGTGTGCCTAATGTCTGCATCTAAAGTGTCCCCAAGCGTCTCCTGCACTTAGAAGGTGACTGGACCCTTGTGCTGTAACTGCCGGGCCACTCCTCCAGCGCCTCCTTTTTGCTTTTCCTTCCCTTTTCCCCAGCAGTACTGATGATCCTGTGGAGCTGCATTCCCCAGGCCATTTTTATTTTCTTGATTTTTGTGACGGTCTCAGCCGTTCAGGCTGGGCTTAACTTGTGCTCCTCTTGCCTCAGCCTCCCACAGCGCCGGGATTCCAGGCCTGTGCCACCAGCCTGTGTGCTGCCTCCTCGATCCCTCTCATCCTGCAGCCTGCATCTTCAGGTAGCGTGAGCTGCGTGAAGAATCACACAGAGAACCAACACTTGCTGAGGGCCACCCCCGAGCGACCACCTGTGGCCATGTGTGAGGTACGGGCTGACCTCTGGCCACCAGCCTCGAGCCCTCCAGGGGCCATGACCATGTCTGCCTCACAGGCCACGGAACCCAGGCACCGGCAGGGAGTGGCCAAGGACTGCACAGGGGATACCGAGGGGCCCCCACCCTGGTGGCCTGGCTCTCAATGCCCACCCTGCCACGTGTCCCAGGACCTTACCTGCCTGCCTCGTGTAGCTACCAGGAGTAGCGTGGGCTGAAGGGGTCCCCGCTTCCTAGCAGCACTGGCTCAAGAAGAAAGAAGGAATTTTGTTGTTGTTTTTGAGACAGAGTCTCCCTCTGTCATTCTGGGTGTCCTGACCTCTCTATAATCAGGACTATTTACCGAGTACTTCTGTGTTTCAACTTTCTCCTGGGTCCTGGCAGCCTGACCCTTCCCGCCAAGCAGGCACTGCCAGCAGCCCGTTTATTTATTTATGTATATATGTATGTACTTGGTCATTTTTCAGCATTCGACCAGGGAACGCTGGCCACGTCACCAGCCTGATGACGATTTGAGTTAGGGTCTCACTGAATTGCCTTGGGATCCTCCTGCTTCAGCCTCTCAACAGCGGAGATGCCAGGCTCACACCAGCCAGCAGGGCCTACTGAATAATTTTTTTCACAGTAGCATACGCGGAGGGTGAAACTAAATAAGCACAGGGAGTGGCTGAAGGATGCACGTGGCACGACTCCCCGCCCACCTGCCCCCTTCCACCTGCATCTCCTGCTGCCCGCAGACCCCTGAGAATCGCTCGTGCTTTATCCCTCCCTCCTTGTGCCCTTTAATATTTATGTATAGAACTATTTTCATCACTAGCTTAAGTAGTGACAACGGCTGTGACTTCCAGCCTTACAATTTCTATTGTAAATATTGACAAACTGTTAACTCTCTTTTAAAAAAGAAGTTAAAAATTCTTTAATTTTTAACTATGGGGCCATAGGTCTGATGCAATAAGAAGAAAAAGAAAACACACCAACAGATAAGCCCACAGGAGCAGCCCTGTGATCGACACGGGTCACATAAAGGGTCCGCTGCACTTTTTACAGTGGCCAGGAGGCCGCTGAGGAGGGTTCCTGCCGCTGCCGCGGGAACGGTTCTGGCTAAGGTGGCTCGTCGCCACTCTGGCGGAAGGTTTGTACAGTTCCTCCAATGCCCTTGGAATGACGATTGCCGTGTAATCCACAGCAGAGGTCCCCGGTCCACAGCCAGGAACTCGCACCTGATGGTGGCTGAATTGGGCTACCCCGCAGGGGGAGAGCAGGGGACCAGGGCACGAAGCCTTGTCTATGCTCAAGGCCGCTTCCCATCACGTGCATGACCGCTGGAGCCTCACCTACTGTCACATCAGCGGTGGCAGGAGACTCCCCTGGGAGCATGAAGGCCAGGGTGCCCTGTGCATGGAGAATCGAATGCCTGATGACCTGAGGTGGAGATGCCAGCCCCACGCCTGTCACCCACCCCGCCTAGGGAAAAGTTGTCTTCTACCAAACATGTCCCTGGTGCCAAAAAAAGACTGCTGTTACAAACAAAGGAAACTATATTTCTCATTGTTTTTGAAGCCCAGGATGATCAAGGCCCCGGTACACGTGGGTGTGTGTGGTTGCTGCTCCTGGTTAATGTTAATAATTGGTGGCTCTGGCTGCGTCCTCACATCATGGAAAAAGTCAAAGAGCTGCCTCAGCCTTCTTCATGAAGGCATAAATCCTGCTTTGGTGGCTCAGCCCCTGCAACCCAATCACCTTCCTGAGGCCCACCCCGGGTGCCATCTCCTGGGGCCAGGGTTGAACATTCAGACCACAGCACTATACACCTGCCTTGGTGTAACTTCCTGACTCCCAGGACCACCAACTCACCCCTATTTGGAGTTGTTGAATGAGAAACAGAAGATTCTTGGTACATAAGGTAAATACATTAATGCCTTTTTGGGGAGATCAGATACCCGGAATGAACCCAAGGCCTTCTCACTGTTCTATATCCCAAGATCTTTCTTTTATTTTTTATTTTGAAACTGCTAAGTCATTAGGTTGCCCAGTCTGGGCTCAAACTTGTGACTGTCCTGCCTCAGCCTCCCGGAGTGCTGGGTTTGCGGGCCTGTGTTCCTGTAGCTCTGCAGTCACTCGCGGAGTAATCTAGCTGTGGGTTGGCTTCACCTCCGCCCCCACTCATGGGGGATGGAGCCAAGGTTTGTATTTCTGACCCACACGCCTTTGCTGCACTCCAAGCCCACAGTGCCGGTGGCCTTGCACACCTCTGCCTGGAATCTCCCGGAAACCCAACTCCTGTGTCTAAGGCCGAGCTCACCAGGTGTGTCCTAACCCGCGTTTGCACACTCGCTGGCACCCAACTGGGCGGAACCCCTCCTGCCTCGGCCACAAACCTAGATGTCTAAGGACGCCTCTTGCTTTCCCTTCCCTCTGCGTCCACGTCCCAGGACGAGTTTCTTTCATCTACTATCTGGTTCTTTTCTTTCTTCTTCCCAGACAGGGTCTTGCTCTATACCCAATCCTGGTCCTGCCCTCGCTGCTGTGGTCCAGGCCGGCCCTGGACTCAGGACACTTCATCTGCTTCAGCCTCCCGAGTGCTGGGATTACAGGCGTGTGCCACCACGCCCAACTTTTATGTGGTGCTGGGGAATCAAACTCAGAGCCTTGCACTTGCAAGGCAAGCGCTTTAACCACTTTAACCGCGGTGCCCTTCCTCCAGCCCCTATCTGGTTCTTCTGTGGCCAAGGCCACCCCCTCAGAGGCCCCCACCTCCCGCCCCGTTTCTTAGCAGCATCCCAGCTTCCAGTCTCTCACCTGGACCTCACCAGAATGACCTTTACAAATGCCTTTGTTGTTGTTGACACAGGTCCCGGCTGGGTCATCCCCGATCGATAAGCACGTGATGCGGTCAAAGGTGACTTAGAGTAACAGAAATTAGGGCATCGGTGTCCATGTGGCGTGAAGGGCTCTGAGGCTGGAGAGATGCCTGTCTAGGACCGGCTCCACAGGACGCAGTCCCTCATGTTCTCATCTTAGGTTAGGCCTCGGCTTAGGTCTTATCCTGAGGGAAGTGGGGAGAATTTAATGCGTACCAGTGACAAAATGTGCTGATCACAGGGTGGCACCTGCCTGTGGCCCCAGCTGCTTGGGAGGCTGAGGCAGGGGGATAATAATTTCAAGGCCAGTGTGGGCAACCCAGCAAGATCTTGTCCCAAAAGAAAAAAGTGAAGAGGGCCGGTGACGTAGCTCTGTAGCAGAGCACCCCAGGGCCTCATCCTCGGTACTGAAAAAAATAATGACAAAAACAGATAGACATTTTGTAAAAGTTAGGGGCTAGAGCCTTAGCTCAGAGGCCAGGGCACTTGCCTAGCGAGTGTAAGGCCGTGGGTTCGATACCCGGCACCACATAAGTTAGGCATGATAGCACAATCCCAGCACTCACAGAGCAAGACCCTGTCTCAAAAACTAAAACAAAATAAGCTGGGCATGTAGCTGAGGGTGAAGGCCCTGGGTTTGATCTCTCGTATTGCAAATAAATAATGATTTATTACAAGAAAGAGGATGCAACGGAGCCTCATCTCTCTCGCTTGGGACCTAGCTGCAGAGAGGACAGATCAGACGCCAAGCCAGGCACAAGTGCAGATGTTGCTGGCGTCATCGTGAGATTATCGGCTGATTAAGCCCAACACTGGCTCCACCTGCCTTGGCCTTCTCTTTATTATTTTTCTCAGGAAGGAAAAGAAGAAAAAAAAAAAAACCCCAAAGCACCAGACAGCCCTGCAGAAGGGCATACGGTTTGGTTTGGGCCCGTGTCCCTGAGCAACTCAGCCACTGCCACTCCTGGCTGCATGACCCGGGTGTATGCCCCTGCTGGGGGAAAGAAGTGTGGGGAAGGAAGGGAGGGACAGGGACGCTACAAAAGAGACATCTTTTTTCCAGGCTGCTTACCCAACAGAGAGGAAAGCACTGTCCCCAAAGGTCACATGTTTTGCCCCAGCTTGAACCCTTTCCTCTGCATGTACTGAGACCCTCAAAGGAGCCAGGATCCTGGGACCGCCCCTGCCGCACAGAGAGAGCGCAGATGGCAGGTGCTAAGTCGTCTTGGCCACGTGTCTCAGTGGCAGTGGGCAAAGCAGACAGGATATGATTGGGATATTTCTTACAGGAGAACATATAAGTAAACCGGATGTAGCCGCACATGGGTATTAGCCAATTACTGAAAGGAGGAAGTTAAATCCTGCTTTACCTTCCCACTCTCCTGTGTGTGGCGACTGCTGGGACACCATGTATTTCTACAGCTTTTAACATAGCATCTGGCAGTGGGGGTGTGGTTCCATAGCTGTGGCCAGTCCCAGTGGCGCAGGCCTGTCATCTCAGCACTCTGGGAGGCTGAGGCAGGAAGACTGCAAGTTCAAGCCCAGCCTGGACAACTTAGTAAGATCCTGTATCAAAATTTTAAAAATGAGCTGGGGGTATAGCTCAGTGTGAAAGCCCTGGGCTCAAACTGGGAAAAAAATAGCATATATAAATACTGGTTAAACAGAAAAGCTGGTAGCAGCATTTATCACAGTTCAAATAAACACCTGTGCACTGTTCAGCTCTGTGAGCCTGTCCAGCCTGAGGCTGCAGGAGAGCCGTGCTACCTTGGGCTACAGTGTTCGGTTGACACCACTGAGTGACTGGTTCATCCCGTCTTTTCACCCCCCTCCGCCTGCTCAAGAACATGCTGTGGCTGCCGACCATTGACACCACACACTAGAGTTTCCCTGTCAGGATCCTACCACTCCTGTTGCCTGACTCCCCTTGGTCTACCCCACCTCTGCCTTGTCCGTAAGTGCAACAGCGCCCCCAAGAGGCAACTATTGCCTCTTTGGAGTTGTAAAAACATACTTTCTATAGACCCAGAGCATAAGCTGATCAATCACCCCATAACACAGATGCAGTACATATATATTTTTTTCTTTTTCAACACAAGACCTTGCTCTGTAGTCCAGGCTGGTTCTGAACTATGTAGCCCAGGCTGCCCTTGAACTCAGGGTAATCCTCCTACCTCAGCCTCCCTAGTGCTGGGATTATAGACGTGCACCACTACACCCAGTTTACATAGATCTGTTATATTCAGATTTCAGTGGAAAAGGGATAACATGGGAAAAGGTTCCTGAGCCCAGGGCCGTGGTGAAGAAGACCTGAAGCCACCCGAGCCCCTGTCCCCTGTCCCCCTGCTCTCAGTAGAAGGGGGTGGGCAATCCTGTTCTCCCTTGGGTCTTCCATTTCCAGAAATAAAATGAAGGGAGATGGGCATGGTGGTGCACACCTGTAATCCTAGGGCTTGGGAGGCTGAGGCAGGAGGATGGCCATGAGCTTCAGGCCAGCCAGGACTACATAGTGACTTCAGGACCAGCCTGGACTATAGAACGAGACCCCGTCTCATAAAAATAATACTGATGAAGAAAAGAAAGGAAAAGGAAAGGAAGAGTCCTCAACTGTGGCCTCCGAGGACCCTCCTGGCCCTGGCGCTGGTCTCCTGGAGTCTCTGCCACTCTAACCAGCCTCGATCCAATGCCAGCTGAGCCCCAAGTGAGCTACTTCCCTCCTTAAAAGCCTCTATGCAGCCCTCAGCAATGACCTCTGAAGAGTGTGAATCATGTGTCTGCTCAGCTCCTGGGCAGGTCCCCCCCAACCCACCTGGCTGTAACTGAAATAACCGATGGAATTTTGTTTATTGTACCCTGTATGCTAGGTTACTCTTTTTTTTTTTTTTTTTTTTTGAGACAGGGTCTTGCTCTGTAGCCCAAGCTGGTCCTGAACTCACTCTAATCCTACTGCCTCAGTCTCCTGAGTGCTGGGATTACAGGTGTGCACCACCTCACCCAGTTTTTGTGGTGCTGGGGAATGGATCCACAGCCTTGTGCTTGCTAGGCAAGCGCTTTAACTGCAGTGCCATTCCTCCAGCCCATGCTCTGTTATTTGAATCAGCCATTGTGTAAATTCCAGGTCTGCTTTTAGAAATTCTTTGTAAACGATTCCCTATTCTAAGCATTTTCCCCTCTATTGTACCTTTTATTTTCCCCCAGTAAATATTTGGACGAGACCTCTGCTCAGGGCTGCGCCAAACTTGGCCCCTCCTTTCTGGGGGGATCCAGGCCGTCACCTGCAGATCTCTCTTCGAGCCTGACATGGCTGTTAGCAATCTGTGTCTTTGTCCTGAGACACAGCAGGCAACAAAAGGAGGTTTCTAAACAGCACCATGGTGCTTGGCGTGTGTTCAGATTAGATCTAAAATGTCCCCCAAAATCTGTGTGCGGAGGGTGACCAGTCCATGGCGTTGCTGACTTCATCAGTGGATTCTCCACGTATTTATTTATTATTTTATTTTTGGTGCTGGGGATTGAATCTTTGTCTGTGCGAAGCACACGGAGCTGTGTTACCCTACCCCCCCCCCAATAAAAACTGATTTTTCTTTACCGTCTCTATTAAAATCTTCCTTTCAGCAACATGTGGTAGCACAGATCTGTTATCCCAGCACTGTGGGAGGCTGAAACAGGAAGATAGCAAATTCAATCCTAGCCTGGGCAATTAGGAAATTAGTGAGACCTTGTCTAAAATAAAAATAATAAATAAATTAATTCATAGAAAAATAACCAAGGCCTAGCTCATGCGGTGTCCTGGGAGGAGCCCAGGTAATTCGTCAGCAAGGATCATCCCTTTCTACACCCCATGGGCCCTGAGGGGGTGGAGATCAGCAAGGACCTGCCCTCTCCACGCCACATGGGCCCAGAGGGGACAGAGCTCAGGGGCTCCTTGCGGGCTCCCGGGACTCACCCAGGGGAGCGGCAGGAGGCCCGCAGGCCAGCAGTCACCGCTGTGTGCGCTGTGAGGCAAGCCAGGCCTGTGGCGGCTCAGGGTGCTCTGAATTAGCGACAGGGTGGTACAGGACAAGCCCTGGGCCGTTCTGTGAGGACCCTGTGGTCTCCTCCCCCAGCACCGTCCTGTCCTGCAGAACCAGCCAGCCACTCAGATCCCCAGCTGCCCCTTGTGCAGTGTGGAGAGACCAGGAGCCTCTGGCCCCGGGCTGACCACCCCAGGGGGAAAGGCCCAGGGCTTTGGACCGACTGTCCCAAGTTCCGCAGGGCCGCGGCTGGGCTCTTGGCCCCCAATGCTCACCTGCCTCGTCTGACATGAAGAAACCCCAAGATAGAGGCGGGAGAGTATTTTGTGAGGCTGTAGAGGCCCGGCAAATGGAGGACCGCCTGCTGCCACTAACACCACCCTTTCTCCGGATTCCTTTTCTTCTGTGGTCCTGGGGCTTGAGCCCTGAGCCGGTCCCCCTCCGCAGCTGCTGTTCAGTTTCATTTTGGGACAGGGTCTCACTGAGTCTCTAAGTTACCCAAGCTCAGCTCAAACCTGGGATCCTCCTGCCTCAGCCTCCCCGAGTGCCGGGTTGACGGGCCTGTGTCCCCTTTCCCCCAGCGTTTCCCTGAATTCTAAGTGTGCTTGCGTAGGAGCCCAGGGCCACACGACACTCACTGTTCGCCTTCTCTCCCACCCGTGGCGCTCGCCCTCCCTCGCAGGCCCATCCCCTCCCTCCCTTGGTTTCCCGTGTCCCTCCTTCCTTCCCTTCTCCCTGTCTGTCTGCCTTTCTTTCTTTGTACGGGGATTTGTACCTGGGCCATTGCACCGAGCTACATACCCAGCTCTTCTATTTATTTATTTATTTTTATTTGGAAATTATTCACTGAATTGTTCAGTCTGGGTTCCAACTTATAAACCTCCTGCATCAGCCTCCCAGAGCGCTGGGACACAGGACACGACTCCTGGGTGGCCCTGTCACTTAGTCCGTTCTGGCCTCCGTGACCACACGGGGGAAGGGCCCCCTGTGCCCCAGCTGCTCCTGCTCCTGCTCCTGCCCCGGTGCTCTGCCATCACCGCGGGATGTCCCTGCCCAGCGCCCCACAGTCCCCACTCCCGGTTATGTTTCCCACACCTGTGTGTTTTGTTTTGTGCCCACACATCATCGCGCCTTGCCCGCTGTACCCCCATCCCCAGCCCCTCTGTCTTCCTCCCTTCTCCCATCTCTCTTTGCTCCTTTACTTTGTTTTATGGCTCGGGCTTCTTATATTAGATCTGGGCAATACTTAGCCCCTGCTGGCTACCTTCTCTCTGGGGTGAAACGCGTGGCCCCGAGCTGGGGGTCCTGCCAGAGGCTTGTGGGGCCTGCGGGTCGGCCTGCCGGTCTCGCCAGCGAGGTGTGCTGGCTGTGGCATGCTGCCAGCCTGACGGATCCCAGTGCTGCACACGGGAACAGCATTTTACAGCTACAAGGTGCAGGGGACACCAGGGGCCTCGTGTCGTGCACCCCTCATCCCTGTACCCAAGGCCTGAGGCAGAAGGATCGCAAATTCGAACGAGCCCGGGCAACTTAGCCGTTTAGTGAGACAGTCTCAAAAATCAAAAATACAATAAAACAGGTTGAGTTGTAGCTCAGTGAGAAGGTCATGGGCTCGACCCTAGTATCGCGAGAAAAGAATATTGTTCCTGCAACGAAACCCTGTACCAGGGGGGAGATGAGGGGTACCAATCAGTGGAGGGTGCTGGGGCAGACAGCTGTGTGAGGGGCACACACTTGCTTCTGGCTTTTTTCTTTCTTTCTTTCTTTTTTTTTTTTTTTTTTTTTTTTTTTTTTTTTTTTTTTTTTGGTACTAGGTTGAGCCCAGGCCCTTCACACTTAAGCTACATTCCTAGACCATTTTTAGTTGTTTTGTTCTTTTGAGATGGCATCTTGCTAAGTAACTAAGTTGCCCAGGCTGGACTTGAACTTGAGGTCTTCCTGCCTGAGCTTCCCAGACTGAGATGACAGGCCTGCACCACCAGCCTGGGACATGCTTCTAGCTCTCTGAATACATGGAAGCCTCTCCTGAGCTCCCCACAGCCCATGTTCCTGTTTTCCTTGGCTAGTGGACATTTTTCTTGCAATCTTATTGTTTTATTGATTTTTAATTAATTTTAATGAAAGTTTATTTATTTATTTGAAACAGGGTCTCTCTCTATCCATAGTCCAGGCTATTCCTGAATTCATGGCAATCCTCCTGCCTCAGCCTCCCAAGTGCCAATATTACAGGTACGTGCCTCCACCCCAGCTAGTGCGTGGTGCTGGGGGATCAAACCCATACAAGCCTCCAGTCCCTAGGTGGGCACTCTGATCACCGAGCAACACCCAGCCCCATAACCTTGTTTGTTATTTGTCTTTGCACACCGCCAGGTTAAACTGGACAGTGTACCAGGGGGAAATTCCAGCATGCTCTACGTGGGGCTGCAATTAACCAGCCTCTGAACAAGAGGGATCCTATTGTTCTTCCTTTCCCAGGCCCCGTGCTGTGTTGGTTTTGGCCCTGAATGACTGGTGAGCAACAGTTTTCACAGCTTTCGTAATGACGGTAATGACTGATTCCAGAAATAATAAGACCTGAGCCATCTTCATATTAAAGCCACAGTAATAGGAAGCCTCTCCCCAGACCGCAAAGCCCATCGCTAATTGGAGCTGCAACCTCCCAAAACACGGCGAATGGCAGCAGAGAGGAGAACCAGGTGCTACCCCCCCCACCCCTCATGAGGGCCCCAAGGACCAGGGTCCTCTCTCCTGGGGGACTAACAGGGCTGGGGCACAGCTCAGCAATGAATAGAGCCTCAGGCCATGCGCTCACAGCAGGATGGAGGTTTGGCATAGGCCAGCTTTCTTTCTTTCTTTTTTTTTTCTTTTTTCAAACAAGGTCTCACTCTGTACCCCAGGCTGGGCTTGGACACACGCAGCCCCGATGCCTCAGCCTCCTGAGTGCTGGGGTTATAGGTGTGAGCCTCCACGCATTGCTTATGCGGAGCAGGGGGATCGAACCCAGGGCCTACTGCTTGCTAGATGACGCTCTAACCGCTGAGCTATGCTCCCAGTGTATCTATTTAATGAACCATTAGTGGCAGTGCAAGGAAGGAAACAAAATCATGTTCATCAAGTGCTTCCCCGGGGGCAGGGGACATGTCCTGCCCCGCTCTCATTACCTAGCCTGTGTGACAAGCCTGGCCCTGTAGCACGGGCCTGTCATCCAGCACTCTGGGAGGCTGAAGCAGGAGGTGTAAGCTCAACCTGGGCAATTCATTAACTTTGTGAGACCCCGTCTCCACATAAACCTAAAGACCAGGCGGGAGATGCGTAACAGCTCAGTGAGCAGGCCTGGGCTCAGGGGCTCAGTTCCAGCGCCCCGAAAACCGAAACCTTTAGGACAATGCTTTATGATGTGTCTCCTTCGGCCCGCCTCCCCATCCTCATCCACTGCTGCTCACAGCATCACACGAGGGAGGATCAAGGTTGGGAGAGAGCGGCAGGGGCAGAACACACACTCAGTGACACCCCAATCCTCAGTGACCCCCAGACCCTTAGTGACACTCCCACCCTCGGTGACCCCCCAAGCCAGGCCTCATCTCCTAACAGCATGTGAATCACCATAACCCATCACATACACGAGGCTTTTGGGGGACACTGCAGACCCAAACCATAACCATAATTAAATAGCAAACATTAGAAGGGGAACTGGAGGAAAAGCACAGTGGCTTAGTACTTGGCCAGGTGGGCAGACATAGGGAGACACGGGCAGCAAGCTGCGTGCACTCCAGGAAAGTGGAAATCCAGCTACCGCAGCAGGGACCGGAGAGTGCTGCTCAATGGTCAGCGTGCCAGCCTGACGTGCGCAAGGCCCTGGGTTGGACTGTGCAGCGTCACATGGAAAAATTAGCCGGGTGTGGTGGCACATGCCTGTAATCCCTACACATGGGGAGGCTGAGACAGGAGGTTTGTGGTGAGTCCGAGGCCAGTCTGGGCTCCGTAGTGAGTTTAGGACCAACCTGGGCTACGGAGTGAGGCCTTGTCTCAAAAATAATAATACAGAGAGAGAGAGAAGGAAGAAAAGACCACGCCAGAGGCTTTCTGCATGGAGATCCGCTCTCCCACGCCTGCTCTTACCTTGATTCCTGTGGCCCTGGCGATGGTGCCCACTTCACACTGAGCTGTGTCCCCAGCCCGTTTTTATTTTTTGACTTTGAGGTAGATTCTTGCTAAGTTGCCCGGATTGGGCTCAAACTTGCGATCCTCCTGTCTCAGCCTCCCCAGGTATGGCGATGACAGGCCGGCTCCACAGGGTCCCAGCTACTTGGTTTCTTTGAGTTTCCTGTCTACCCACTGGGGCAGGCAAGACAGGACACCGGCAACAGCCGGCAGCTGTCAGAGATCAGCTCAGGGCAGGTTGCCCTCACAGGCAGCAGCGGAGAGGAAGGGCCTGAGGCCAGCCTCAGGGAGAGGGCACTGGCTAGGGTGAGGAACCGGAGTGGGTCCCCGCTAGGGCCTGGAGGCTTCGGTCCAGGAGGGGACAGAGAGGGTGGGCCGAGGTCACACACGGCACAGGCAACACCCCCCCCCCCCCGACAACAGGGAGCCAGCCTCACGCACGGAACTCTGGGAGCTGTGGAGGACGTCACAGGGATGTGTCAGGCGTAAAGCATGTCCGCGGCCTTGAGGAACCAGTAGCACGCTGACCCGCGCTGACCTAGCCGAGTACACGCAGGATGTGGGCCTGACGATAGGTGGCAGAGGAACTGTGCTCATGCCATACAGTGTGCCCCTTCCGAAGCTGGGCACCTCTTCATGTCAAAAATATCAATGCTTATCTGAAATTTAAATCTGACTAGGAATCCTCTTTTCTGATTTCCTAAATCTGGCCTCCGCCCTGTGTGTTTGGGGGAAGCCGAGGCTTGGGAGGGCAAGACCAAAAGAATTTTGTTTTTCCAAGGGTCCTGGGGACTGAACTCCTCAGGTGCCAAGTAGCCTCCTCCTGAGCCTCTCGCCAGCCCCCAAAGGTCTGCCGGCCACCCAGCAGGCACGGGGAGGCTCCAACAGGGATGGGAACCGAGAGACCAGGCGGCACTTAGCCCAGAGCTGAAGGTTGGTGAACCTAACACAGGGCCTCGTGGTGCAATCCTGCGATCCCAGCACTCTGGGGAGGCTGAATCAGAAGGATCACAAGCTCATACCCAGACTGAGCAACTTCTAGCAAGAGTCTGTCTCAAATCAAAACCAAAAATGGGCTGGAGATGTAGCTCAGTATGTATGAAGGCCCTGGGCCGTATCCCTGGTAGGAAAGAAAGAAAGAAAGAAAGAAAGAAAGAAAGAAAGAAAGAAAGAAAGAAAGAGAGAGAGGAAAAAAAACAAAGAAAAGTAAAGAACAGAACTTCAGCCACATCACAATTCAACCTGAACACCAGTGAGACTCCCAGTTTTAGTTGGGCCATAGAGATCAAACAATTCTTTCAAGGAAAATGTTTATTCCAAGAAACAAAAGCCTCTGTGAGGCTGAGGCAGGAGGATCACGAATTTGAGCCCAACATAAACAACTTAGTGAGATACTGGCTCAAAATCAAAACCAAAAAATGGGCTGGGAACATAGCAGAATACAAAGGCCCTGAGTTCCATCCCCAGCAGCCCCACCACCACCACACAAACCCCCAAACACCTGGGGGTACCTTGCCCAAGCCCTGGTTTGCTTGGCTCAGGTCCCGTGTGCATCTACCTCCCAGCAGCATAAGCTCTGGCCTGTCTTGCTGCCGGGTGTCCCACTAGGGGATCCATACACGACTACTGGATTAGGTGTGCCTTCGGGACAAAGACTTTACCTTCACTGTCCTTGTTTCCTTGCGCCTGATCCAGGGCTAAGTTGCTCACAAAACTGTTCTTGGTTAAGTGACCTCCTTTATTAACAGGCAAAAGAGTTCGCCATTAGCCACATTTCACAGTTAACATTGCATCAAAAATCCAAACTAGCATAATTTTTACAGGGATGCAAAGGTAGCTGGCTTCTGATACAGCCCAGGAAACTGCTTTTAAAAGCGCCAGGATTCCACTGATTAGATGGAGTTTCAAAGATAATACTCTCCATTTATGTAAAAATTATGCGAAGGTCACAGGAGGCATTTTCCCAGCTACCTGCTCAGCCTTGTTATTTCCTCATTAGATCCATCCAGGCGGATCACTGGGCAGCGGCAGCCAGGGCTCTCGCCTTTGATCCGCTGTTACTGAGCCTGGCGTAGTCAGCGGTTACAGCACTTGCCTGGCAAGCAGATTTGATTCCCCAGCACCTGGGTTCCCCACCTGAAGTGTGAACTTCTCCAGGGCAGGACCTACATCATGGCTACTTTTTTTTGACAAAGAATCTCACTCTGTAGTCCAAACTGGACCCTGAGCTCATTACGTAGCCCAAATTCATGGCGATCTTGCTCAGCCTCCCAAGTTCTGGGTTAAGGTGGGCACCGTCATGCCCAGCTTACGTGATGCTGGGGAATCAAACCCAGGGCCTGTGCTTACTAAGCAAGTGCCTTAACCATTGAGCTACGCCCCCACCCAATTTTTAGAGCCACAGAACTTTCTGTAATAGTAATATTAGGTTTGTTGGAATTTTTTTTTTTTCTGGATCCCAGGGAGAGTCCAGTGTCCCCTGGAGCTGGGTGGGGTGTGGGAGCTCACACCTGTCATCCCAGCACTTAGGAGGCTGAGTCAGGAGGACAGCAAGTTTGAACCTAATCTGGGTTGGTGATTTAGAGAGTCTCCAAAATAAAAAAAAATCTGATGCTTGTAATTACTAGCGTCAGGCTCGGCTGGATTAGATCCCAGCCTAAGCATCAACCAACATTTACACTCCTGGAGAGCCAAGTGGCTCCCCAAGGGCAAGGGCTGGCAGAATTCATTTAGAAGAATTAGAAAGAGTTTAAAGAGGAACTAAATGTAGTAAAAGAGGAAAAGAGGGAAAAGCAATTGGCTAAAACAAAAGAAAAAAAACAGGTGTAAAAATCTGTTTCCTCTGGCTGTGTCACTAACCCCAGAGGCCCGCAAGGGTGCTAGCTGAGCCTCTCCCCGGCTCCACCACCAGCAAGCTTGGAATTCTCTGGAGCGGCTGCGGGAATAGCCTGGAGCTGCGGGAACAGCATGGTCCTGAGTTCCATAACCTATGGGTGGTGGCCCACGCCTGTAATCCCCACACTCAGGCGGCTGAGGCAGGAGGCTGGCTGGGAGTTTGAGGCCAGCCTGAGCTACATAGTAAGTTCAGGACCAGCCTGGGCTACAGAAAGAGACTTCATTAAAAAAAAAAAAAAAAAAAAGTAGATGGGGTTGGGCCTGATGGCCATGGTACAGACCTGTAATCTCAGAATTTTGGAAGGCTGAATCAGGAGATCTCAAGTTTGAACCTACTTTGGGCAACTTTGTGGTAGAATGGGACGCTGTTTCAAAAAATTTAAAAAAAAAAAATGTGCTGGGGAAAGTGGCTTGGTGCGAAAGCCCTGGGTCCAATCAATCGGCACTACTACCGATAAGTAAGTAAAGACATAAGCATGCAGCTGGTTCTGGTCCTCAAAAGTCCCCTACGGGAAGGAGATACAGCAATTGTTCTATGTAGGGACCTCGAAAAGACAGCATATAGCTGAATGTGGTGGTATGCTCCTATAATCCCTGCACTTGGGGGGAGGCTGAGGCAGGAGGATCCAAGTTGCAGTTCAGCCTTGCCAACTTGAGACATTGTGGAAAAGAAGGAAGGAAGGAAGGAATGGAGGGAGGGAGGGAGGGAAGAAAGGAGGCTTGGGAATGTAGCTCAGTGCAGAGGCCTAGGTTTAATGTTCAGGGGACGGGGCACCACCGTAAAACAGTATAAAAAGGACACAGCGAGCCTAGGGAACCACGGCCAATTCTGTGAATGTAAAAAGAACAATTCACGAAGATCATCTTGTCGGTGTTTTGTGTGGGCAGACAACCGGAGCAGGTGACGCGGATGCCCACGGACGCACCTGCTGCAGGCAAATGCTCTTTGCCAGGACGCCACCCAAGTTCTGCAGCCGAACCTGTTACCGACCAAGTCCCCGCTCCAGGTAGCCCCGCCGCGACCGCCCCTCGCCAAGCCCCAGGAACCGTGTCCCAGTCCGCCAAAGGCCTAGGGCAGCTCGGGGCTCCGCCCGGGTCCTCCGACTCTTCGCCTGTAAAGTCAGGAAACCGAGACGACGCGGGATCCCGTTTGTTATGCAGCTAGAAAATCGAGGCAAAAACAAAACAAAACAAAACACAAACACCCGGAAAGAAAATTCGAGAGAAACAAAAGTGAAAGTGCCCGAGGGAAATAAGTCGTAAACGAAAGCACAAAATCTGTGTCGCAGAAAACAGGAGAACGGCGTGGCCCCGTGCCCGCGGGTTGCGTCTCCCCCACCGCCGCGAACTCGGGAGAGCGCGTCCCCCCCGCCCACGGATTTCTGCTTTCTTCTCGGTCATCCCCACGAGACGATCCCGTCGCCCAGCGCGCGAGGGGCGCCCCGCCGTGGGCGAAGTCGGAAGGGGCGAGGACGGGGCTGTCCGGCGGGACCACGCAGGTGTCGCGGAAGCGCGTCCAAGCAGACAGGTTGACCGTGTGCCCGGGCCCAGCCCCGGCCCCCGCCTGCATCCTCGGCCTCGGTCATTTTTATTTCCAAAGTCTCACGAAGTTGCCGGTTTGCCCACGCTGGGCTTGAACTCGCGATCCTCCTGCCTCGGCCTTCCAAAGAGATGAGACACGCCGCCGCAAAGCCTGGCGACACAAGCTGGTTAAAAGTTAAGAGCCCGGACCGGTAACGCAAGCCTGTCATCCTGGCACTCAGGGAGGCCGAGGCGGGAGTATCGCCAAGTTCGAGCCCGCCCCGGGCAACTTGTAACTTAGAGAGACGCTGTGTCCGCTAATAATGAAAACAGGCGGGAGGCGCAGCTCCGAACGAGGGTCCAGAGTTCAACGTCGCCACCGAAAACCAAGCCCAGCCCGTGGGAGACGCTGGGCGGCCTTAAGCTCTGTCTCTGCCCCTTCCCGGAGTGGCCCCGGGCGGCCGGGCCGGCGGGGCAGCGGCAGGAGCAGCGCGCCGAGCTGGCGACGCGCAACAGCCACCGCTCAGGCGGCGACCGGCCGGCCTCCCGCGCACGCGCGGGCACACGCGCGCACGCACACGCAGCTCCCGCGCGCCCGCGGACCCCCACGCGCGCGCCCCCTGCCCGCGGAGTTGGGTCTCTCTGCCTTTTGTTTTCCTCCCTTCCCGGTCATGAGACCCGGAAGTTTTTTTTCCGCTCGCGTCCTCCCCTCCCCTCCGCCCCCTCCATCCATCACATGGCCGCGATGGGATAAAAACAGAAAAATGGCGGCGGTCACGCTGGGCGGCCTCGCTGCGTCACGAGCTGATCCCCCCGCGAAGGGCGGGAAGAACAAAGGAAGAAGGCCGGGACCCTCGCTGCCGGGCGCAGGTGGGCGCGGGCCGGGACCGGAGCGCCGCCGGCCCGCTGGGCCCGGCTCCGCGGGGCGGCGGGTGGCCGGCGTGGGTGGCAGGGCGTGTGGTCGCGGCTCGGCGGGGGAGCGGGTCGCGCGCGGGCGCCCCGGGGTCCGCGAGGCCGGCGGGGACGGGGTGCGGGTCCCCGCGGTGCCGGCGGCGCCCGTTGCGCGCTCGCCGCCCCACCCCGCCGGCTCCCGGCGCCGGCGCGTCCCCGCGTCCCGCGGCCGCCGGCGAGCCTGGTGTTGTTTACATGGAGGACCCGGCGGGAGGAGTCTGCGCGGAGAGGGCGGGCGGGAGCGCAGTCCCCTCGGCGGTCCGGCGAGCGCGAGCCGGCCGGGATCCCGGGGTCGGCGGATCGGCGCGCGGGGACATTTGGGGCTCGCACCCCGCCGCGGAGGAAGGGCTTGGGGGCGGCGGACGGCGTGCCTCCGTTTCCCCGCGCGCGCGGGAACGTCTCTTCCCGTCCCGTTCCTGCCGGGCTCACCTGTTCGTGTCGCACGGAGCTCCCGCCGTCCTGCGGGCCCTCCAGGCCGAAGCGGGGGTGCGTGGCTGTCGCCGAGGCCAGTCCCGGGCGTTTTTTCCGGAGGGAGAAGGGACCGGCGGGGAGGCCCTCCCTCCGCGGCCGCCGAGACCAGGACCCCACGGCGGCGGCTCCCCGCTTGGGAGGCGAGGTGAGCTGAGAACACGGGGAGCCCCTGCCCTTCCGGCACCCCGGCGCTGCCGGAGTTCATCTTTCTTTCACCTGCCGGAGGCCTGTGGCATGCCGGCGCTCAGACTCCCGTGAAAGTTGGGGTCCACAGTTGCGGGGGGTCATGCTCACCCCCACCTCTACCGGTAGGTACTGGTAACTGCGGGGTTCGGGTCCCAAACCGCAGGGCATTTTCTGGGCTCCAGCCGGACCCGCCGCCCCTCTGCGGTCCCCCTAACTTAACCAAGCCCGGGTCTGGCAGCCCGGCTCCCTTCGGTCCGCCGAGCCAGCTTCCCTGCGGAGCGCCTGCTGGCCCAGTGCCCCGACACTTTCTCGGGAGCCCCCTCGGTGTGGGTCCTGTATCTTCCTGACCTGGCCAGCTAGGGTACGCACCCCCGTTTTTTCCTGGCTCTGATAGATCTTTGGGGAGAGAGGATCGGTGGAGGAAGGTGTGGTCACCCCCTTCCCCGAAGGCATTTTCCTCCTTCGTTGTCGTCTTTGAGATGTGTGACGTGAAAACAGGTTTGGAGCCCAGGGCTATCGAGCTAAGTACGTCCCTAGGCTTCATTTAATTAATTAATTAATTTACTGAGATGCTGAGGATTCACCCCGGGGCCTTCGCCCTGAGCTACATCCCCAGCCCATTTTTAGTTTTGCTTTTTTTTTTTTTTTTTTTTTTTTTTTTTTTTTTTTTTTTTTTTTTTTTTTTTTTTTTTTTTGAGCTAAGTCACCTAAGTGGTCTAGGCGGAGCAGGGACTGGTGCTCCCCCTGCCTCAGCCTCCAGGCTGCTGGCCTGGGGGCCGGCATCCCAGGCCAGGCTTTGGACGCTCACCTACAGCCCGAGCTTCAAAGGGAAGAGGGTGGAAACATTGGTGAAACAGCTCCGCCCCTCTGGGCGTCCCTGTCCCGGCAGCGGTGTGCCAGTGCCCGCGAGGACCCTTCTGTCGGAGCAGCCGGCTGCCTTCCATGACATCACCCCCTAAGCCCTTCCAACTTTAGCTTCAGAGCAGGAAGACGCCCGAAATAGAACCACCTTAGGAATCCAGCGCCTTTAAAAGATCAACTTCGGAGGGAGCTGGGGAGGAAGGAAGGCGGTGGACCTGGGCTGGGGGGAGAGGGGCGGAGTTGGTCCCTCTGGGGCCGAGGGTGCCTTCCAGGCGTCTCAGAGAAGTGTTTTCCGAGCCGTTCTGGGCATAAATGAATGAGCCTGGACAGTTCCAGCTCCACGAGGAGCTGGTGTGTGAGCCCGAGGAGGGCTCCGAGGTGAGGAGGGGCTTGCGGGATGGGCGTCCACAGGTAGCTGGGGAGGCAGGAGGCGGGGCTTGAGGGCAGAAGACAGGGACAGCTGCCCTGCTTACGCTGAGAGGCTCCTGCCCGGAACTCCTAGGGGTGGGGAACATGGAGGGCAGAACTTCCCACGTCTGTCTTTAAATTGAGATCCAGCCCGGGTCTTCACACTGAGTAATATCCCAGGCCGTATTTTGGTTTTGATTTTTGAGACAGGGTCTTAACCAAGTTGCCAGGTTGCCCAGGTTGGGCTGGGATTTACAATCCTCCCGCCTCAGTCTCCGGAGCGCTGGGATTACAGGCTTCAAGGACCTGAAAGAGTAAGTGCCTTTCTCCCTTCGCTCCCTGGCCCTTATCCCAGCAGTCAGGGAGCTGCTTAGTCCTGGGTCATGAAGAAATTAGTGACAAGCTCAAGATCAGAGGCGGGGGCAGAGCATGCTGGGTGCAGGGTGAGCACCTGGGACTCTGGAGAACGTGGGGGCCCATGTGGTATCTTTTCTTCTGGTCTGGGTTTTGGAGAGTCCAGGTGATAGAGACAGGACTGACTCAGAGGGTCTGCCGGTGAGCCACCTGAGCCTGGCCCAGGTGGCGGGCCAGGATGGCTGCCTGAGCTTTGAGTCCCTCCCACCTGTCGGACCCATCCTACTGGGGTATTTGGGGCGGGTGGACGCACCCTGGGTCACGGGCAGATCTACTTTTTGGACTGTAAATATTTTGAAATCTAAATACGGATTAAGTATTTCTGTTTGCAAACTTAGATTGGAATTGGATTAGAAATGTAAAAATGGACTTAAGATTTCTTAACATTTAGTACCAAAAAAAGAAAAAGCAAAAGACCTTGATAATGTTTATCTTGTTGTGGATATACCTTGTTCAGATGATATTTTGGATAAAAATACATTAAAGTTAATGTGGCCCATTTATTTTTCTTATATGTGGATACCAGAGAACTTCAGATTACCTGTGTAGTTAGCGTATTTTGGGGGTGTTTTTTGTTTTTGAGGCAGATATTGCTCTGTAGGCCAAGCAGATCCTAAACTCACTCTGTAGGCCAGGCTGGCCTCGTACTTAGGGCAGGCCTCCTACCTCAGCCTCCCAAGTGCTAGGATTACAGACATTGGCCGCTGTGCCTGGCTATTTTTTTTTTTTTTTATGCAGCTTGGGACTTGAACCCAGGGCCTTGCTGGTGCCAGGAAAGCGCTCTACACACAGAGCTGCGCCCCTGGCCCCTGCATTATTGTTCTTGGACATCTGTGGCTGTGGCATTACCCTGTGTCCGTGAATTTATTTCAGAAGAGGCGATTGTGTAAAGAGTGTTAACTTCGTGGTTGTCAGCCACCTCGTTTTGCTGCTGCGCCCGCAGGGATGCAGGGATGATGTGGGAGCCCTGAGAGTGGCCGTGCTATTTTACCGGGGACCTGTGGCAGTTTTACCTGTTTCTACCGAGAAGCTATAGCTGCTTAGGGGTCAGCAACCATGGTGAGGCTCAGTGGGGCCCGCAGAAGTATGGTAACTTATTTTGTTTTTGGAGACAGGGCCTCTCTCTATAATCCAGATTTCTGAGCTCATGGTGCAGCCCAGGCTGCCCTTGAACTTACAGGGACCCTCCTACCTCAGCCTCCCGAGGGCTGGCTGCAGCTGTGTCTGTAGAAGGTTCCTGGGCATATCAAAGGACAGAGTGTTCCACAGTTGGTTAACTCTTGCTGTGCGTAACAATTTTGGGGACGCCTTGTACATTAAGTTTAATGCTTGCATTTTTCGATTCACATTAGTTTTGCCTCATATATGATAATGCTTCCATTTTTGATACATTAGTTTTACTTCATATATGACAGATAGATGATAGCAAGACAAATCGGCTGGTACAGGCCTGTCATCCCAGCACTCTGAGGCAGTAGGACCACAAGTTCAAGCCCAGCCTGGGCAACTTAAGACTGTCTCAAAATCAAAAGAAAAAAACCAAACCAGGGCTGTGGGATGTAGCTTAGTGTAAAGGCCTTGACCTGGATCCTCAGTACTGAAAAAATAATACATATGTACATTTTACATGTATATGTATGTGTGTGTATACATATATGTGTAGATACATGATAAATGCTGTATATGATGTGGGGTTAGGGCATGTATCTCAGTGGTTAGAGCATGCTCAAAGCCTTGGGTTTGATTCCCAGAAGCACATTAAAAAAATTAGGCAAGCATGGTGGCATATGCATATAATCCCAGCAGTTAGGAGAGAGGCTGAGACTGGAGGATCACCATGAGTTTGAGAGCAGCCTGGGCTGCCTAGTGAGTACAAGACCAGCCTGGACTCAGAGCAAGACCCTGTCTCAAATAAATATATGATGGCAAATTAATCCTGAGTAAACAAATTTGTGTATATTTTTTATTTTCAGTATTTTTCTGTGTGCAGTGACCTTGGTGGTGCACTGTCTGTGAGAAACACTGTAGCAAGGCAGAGTCGAGCCACTGGCCTAGTCACGCCACTTGCCTGTGACCCCCCCCCCCCCCCCCCATGCACACTCTCTTGACTCTCTGTGCTTCTGCCCGGCCCAGGCCCTGGAGGCTTGGCCAGGCTACCTGCTGCCCAGGGCTCATCGCTCGGACACGGGTGCTGCTGTCCCGGGAGCCCTGTGAGTCTCCTGAGGAGCAGTAGGGCACAGGGCGACATGGCCTTTTGGTGCTGCCCTTTCATCCTCTCTTACTTGTGGCACTGGGGGTTCAGTCCAGGTTTTCTATATTGAACTGCACCCCCAGCCCAGTTTGTAGTTTCGATTTTGAGGGGGAGGGGTCTAAGGAAGTCACTAAATGGCCTGGGCCAAACCTGAACTTAGGGGTCCTCCTGCCTCAGCCTCCCAGAGAGTTGACAGGCCTGAGCTGCCACACCCAGCCTCCCCTGTGTCCTAGATGACACAATGTCCTGTAGCTTACAGGCCCACACAGAGACTGGGATCATTGTTGATCTCGGGGAGGTGGAGAGGCTCGTGGGTTAATCTCACATTTGCGGCGTTTATACTTGGTGCCAGTGGCGGGCTCTGCAGTGAGGGCCCGAGGAGAAAAGCGTCTGGCTTTAGGAGGAGTGTGGCTGACCTCAGGCAGCAAGCCGGGCACAGTGTCAGTGTGTACCATGGGGTCTTTGATGAGCAGGCGTCCCTGGGGCCTGGGTACAGAGAAGACATGGGCCAGCGGCTGAGTCTGGTGGCGCAGGCCTGTCACCCCAGCGCTTTGGGAGGCTGAGACAGAAGGATTGCAAATTCAGCTTAGTTCAGTGAGACCCTGTGTTAAAGTCAGAAAGAAAAATGATCTAGGGGTGTATCTCAGTGCGAAGGCCCTGGACTTGGTCCTCGCCACACAAAGAGATGAAAGAGAGAGGGTGGACGGACTTGGGCTTTTGCAGATGGCAGGTGTGGGAGGAGGACTCTGCAGAAGCGTAGGACTCAGTTGGCTTCTGGTACAGCCATGCCTGGCACCCCTGACGCCGCCTTGACCTGGGAGCTGCCTGCTGGGGACGTCTGGAAAACCTAGGGCAGCCTTTTCAGGTGGCATGCTGCAGGCCCGAGGACACCAGGCATGAGGAGCTGGGGACAGCTAGTCAGGAGTGACAGGTGGGACCAACTAACTGTGCTAAACGGGGTTCCAAGAACCCCAGGGTGTGAGCACATGGCCTCGGGCCTTGCCGTCTCTGGCTGACTCAGAAAGTGAAGTGACCCAGGACAGACAGGCCAGCACGATCTTCTAACAAGAAAGATGGTGAATGTTTAAATTTTAAAATTTTTTCTCACAGCAAAAGACGACGTACTGTGACCCCTGCCCTTGAATCTTGCCCCTCACCTCAAGTGCAGCTCTGGCAGCCTCTTCCTGAGTGTCTTTAGGGCGCTGTCCTGGCTGCTGCTGGGTCAGTCCATTCAGATCGCTGACCTTTCATGGTCACTGTGACCCTAAGGAAGAGCCAGAAGTCACATGGTGCTGACCCGGTGACTCAGGTGGATCAGGACACACTGTCATGCTTTTATGAGCTGCCTTTCTGTCGGCTGGAACTGGGTGGCAGCAGTCACCGAATCTTGATCACACGCCACGAAGACCCTCTCGGGAAGGAGGGCTCCTAGAGCTCTTCAGATGCTGCCCACTGGATTCAGTGTGTTCCACGTGGCGAAGGAGGAGATTCCCAGGGGAAATCAAGGCCTTGGGCTTTTATGAAAACCTTTTGAAATTGGAACACTCCCGTCTGTTTGCCTGCCCGGCCAATGCTTGGCAGAGGAGGTAGGAGGCAGCCAGCAGTTGCACATGTGGCAGGCGGGAGCTGGTGTCCTGGGGACCCCAGCAGGTCAGCGTGAAGGAGCGTGTCCACGCCTGTCCCGACCCAGCCGTGTCCCTGCCATCCCCATAGCAGGACATCAGGAGTACCACACAGGGAGGACGCTCATTCCTGAGTTTTCTTTGTTTTTAAAGCTAATTTCTTTCCCTTTTTTTTTCTTTTTCCTCTTTCTTTCTTTCTTTCTTTCTTTCTTTCTTTCTTTCTTTTTCTTGAAACAGGGTTTCACTTTGTAGTCCAGTCCAGGCTGAACTCACTGTGTAGCCCAGGCTGGCCTCACATTTACAGCACTTTGCCTGCCTCAGCCTCCTGAGTAACAGGGTTATAGATGTGCGCCACCACGCCTGGCTCTTATGTGATGCTGGGGAATCAAATCCAAAGTCTTGAGCTGAAATCACTGAGCTATGTCCCCAGCCCCTTTTAGCTAATTTCTTTCTCCTCACAGGAGAGGAAAAACAAATCTGAAACCCTTCTACTCCAGGTTTGCCATAAACCTTAGGCTTGAGTTAGTTTTTTTAAAAGCTCTAATATACACTGTTTGCAGTAAAACGAACGTATATATATCTCAGGTGCTTCACAAGACATACAGTGGCATTCGAACATCTCTGCCCCCCAGGCCCTTCGTGACACCTCAGCATGGCCACATCTGCGCATTTCATGATGCCACTGAGTCGGGTTGTGATTTTCAAGTTAGAAAAAGAGTCTGCCCTCTATTTCAAAGAACAGTGAATGCCAATTGAATAACAAAACTCTAGCTGTGAAAGAATCTCAGATACTTACGTGCTCTGTGGTACTTGCAGTGATAAAACGGTGGTTAATGTTTTAAGGTTCAAAATCACCTTATTTTCATTTTCAGTTGGGAAGTAATGGGACTGTGTGTGTGTGTGTGTGTGTGTGTGCCGCGCGCGCGCTTGTTCCCTCTGTATTATTATTATTTTGAGACCGAGTCTCCCTCTGTAGCCCGGGCTGGTCCTGAACTCCTGTGTAGCCCACGCTGGTGTCACACTCACAGCCATCCTCCTGCCCCAGCCTCCGAGTGCTGGGGTCACGCCCGGCTTCCTGCGTGCTGTTGATGGAGGCGAGCCCCTTGGGTACGCCGGGTTTTGGAAGCACTTGCTTTTCAAGCTAGCATTTGTGCGCACATCAAAAAAAAAAAAATGGTTGCGTTGACACTGGCTCAGCCTCCGCAGTTCTGTTTTTCGACCCACTGCGTCATGTCTTATTACCCGGAAGTGCCAGCACTGGCTGCGGCTTGTGTCTTCATTGAAGGAATTTAACTCTGACGAGAAAAGTGTATTGAAAAAGGAAATATGTCGGGTAGGTCTGGTTCTCAAAACTACACGTCTCTAACCTGTAGTTTCCAAGAAGAAAGTAAGCCTCGCGCGACCCGGCTTCCACAGGCCCGGGGCAGCCCATGCTCTCCTGCGCGGCCGCGGTGAGCCAGTCGGGGGTATTAAGCATTCCCAGGATCATGGAGTTACTTTTTATTATTATGGATGCCTAACTTGTTTCCCAATTTAACTAGGAGAAAAGTAAGTTTAAAAAAGAGAGAAAATAATACCAGGCCTGGTGACAGAGGCCTGTCATCCCAGCACTCCGAGAAGGCGAAGGCAGAGGATCACAAGTTCAAGGCCGGCCTGGGCAACTGAACACCCCGAATCAAAATCAAAACATAGAAATGGGCTGGGGCTGTAGCTGCAGGTGAAGGCCCTGAGTGCGACTTTCAGTAGTCTCGTGTCATCGTCGTCCCCAACACATGTAACGTTACCAACAGTGTTTCCTGGTTGCATGGCTCAGTGCTGGGACTGTGTGTCTCGGCTCTGCGGAGTACTGTGTGCTAAGTTCACCATCCCATCGGTCCACACCGAGGCACCAGGCTGGCTGTACTGCCCTGCCAGTGAGCACTGTAGTCGCTGCTAGCAGTCCAGGTGGCTCATCCCGGTCTCCTTGTGAGACCTTATTTAAAAAGTACAAGCTGATCAGATTTGCCGTCAACAAACATGAGGTGATAATCCTTTGACAGATCACCTATTTAAAAATCGATTCTAAAATAATCACAGTAGCCTGGCTCACGTGACAGCTGTGTGTAATTTGGGTGAAAATACGCGGCAGCGGCAGCGGCAGGGACCCAGAGGCAGCGGGTCTGGCCGGCGGTGCCCGCGCTTTGTCATCGCCCCCGCGTGGCGCCGCGCCATACTGCGCTCCACCGGGCGGAAATAACCCGCAGCAGGGAATCATCGTGGTTTTGACGCGTCGACATTGTGATGCCCAAATTCCAGTTTCAGGATGTTTTTGTGATCTTTTATTGGAAACATCATCCCCCAAGTGACTCCAGGGTGCGCCACACAGTGACGCGTCTTGATGGTCTTTGCGCCGAGCCACATCCTAGCCCATTTTGATCTGTGGTTTTTGAGACAGGGTCTAGCAGTGTTGCCAGGCAGCTGGAGCTTTCCATCCTCCTGCCTCAGCCTCCCTGAGTGCTGAGATGTGACAGGCCTCTGCCACCAGCCTGGCTGAGCTGTTGATTAAAAAATAAATAAAAGTGAAGAAGGCTGCTGCTGATTATGCTACCACCTTAACTGGGGAGTTGATGTATAGTTAAAAAAAAAGCCTGAGGTGTGCCCAGGACCACAGTGGCATCAGAGCCACCACTTTGAGTGCACCCCTTTCCTGCTTCAAGTTCTCAGTTACAGAGAAAACTAAATTTTTTTTTTTTTTTTTTTTTTTTTTTTTTGTGAGACAGGATCTTGCTCTGTAGCCCAGACTTCTGAACTCACTGCAATCCAGCTTTAAATTCAAGGCAATCCTCCTGCCTCAGCCCCCTGAGTGCTGGGATCACAGGTGTGTGCTACCACGCCCAGTTTATGTGGCTCTGGGGACTCAACTCAGGGACTTGTAGTTGCAAGGCAAGTGCTTTAACTGTTGTGCCCTTTCTCCAGCCCAAAAACTAAAGTTCTTAAGTAGCAAGTAGATGTTTTCAGAAATTGTCCTGCTTGTATCCGTTGTGTGACAGGCTGGCCAGCGGGTGGGACTGGAGCGGTGGCCGCAGGACACCTGCCTGAGCACTGGTGGGAGGGGTGGTGGTGGGGGAGCCAGGGCCTTCGTACTTCTGCTGAGTCCATGATATACTTTTTGTGTTTAATTTTGACACAGAATCTCACTGAGTGGCCCACGCTGAGCCTCGAGCTTGTGACCCTCCTGCCTCAGCCTCCCAGAGTGCTGGCGATGGGCGTGTGCCACCTTGCCCAGCGTCAGTTGCTGGACATGGGTCTGAACCAGGTTGGCTGTGGCTTAGCATTGTGACGACATGAGGTAAATCCCCTGGCTTATCTTTCGGGTTTTTTTTCCTGCCTATAATATGGGGTAGTGTTACCCTCTCCTGTGGGATGGGTGGGTGACAGTTCGCTGTGAGCCCTTGGACTTCTCGGAAACCAACAGAGTAGAGCGACTAAGGGTCACGTAGTGTGGGTCCTTCATCTTCCCGTCCTCAGTGTCTGGAAGGGGGCATGAGCATTATTAAGTTTAATTCAGTTTTTTTTCCCATTTTGTTAAAGTGTATATATGTGATGCAGAATGTTCACATTGAGTTTGAGTGTTTTGTGCACAGATATTTATGGCGTCAGCACAAACCCTGCCCCTCCCCCTTTGCGCCCTCCCAGGCCCAGCCCCGCCCCCTGTTTAGCTCTGTAGAATGCTGCATTCTGGTGTCTCATGTTGGAGAACCAACCGTATGTGATCTCCTTCGTCTGGCTTGCTGCACTGAGCTCGAGGGTCCCCAGTGGCATCCGTTACCTGCAGAAGCCTCACATCTTTCTTCATGGACGAGCCGTGCTTTGTTGTGTACACGCCCCACCGTTTCCGTACCCGGCCGTCTGCTGATGGGCGTGTGGGTGTCTTCCACACTCAGCTATTGTTAGCTGTGGTGCTGTGAACATGGGCACACGTGTGTCATGGTTACATGATGCTTTTGACTCTTTCAGGCTAATTCCCAGAAGAGGCACCGCTGGATCCGAGGGGAAATTTATTTTCAGCCTCTTGAGGCACATCAGTGCTGCCTCCATGCGGCCATTCCAGCTCACGGTCCCCCGCGGTGTGAGGTGGGGGATCGCCTGCCGCTCGGGTTCTTGATACGCGTCATGCTCTCCGGGATTGGATCATAACCATGATTATCTCTCACTAAACACCTGGGAGGCTGAGGCAGCAGGGTTGCCCCGCCTGGGCAGCTTGGCAGTTAGACCTCGTCTCCCGGGCTGAGAGGACGTAGCTCAGCGTGGAGTTGCTGGGCTCGGTGTCTGACACCCCCAAATCCCTTACTCTCCTTCACAGCATGACTGACGAGGGGCCACCGGGTCCATGCGGGGCCCGCAGCGGGGACGCCTGCTCCACGCCTTCCCGTTCCACGTACTGTAGTGTCTTTGGCTCCAGTTCTCATGCAGCTCACCTGGGCTGCCTCCTGCTTCAGCCTCCCACCTTGCTGGGTTCTGGTTTTCTTCTGCCTCCGCAACCGGAAGGGATCTTGGCTCCAGGGCGCCCCCGGTGGAAGCCGGGCGACCGGATGCGGCGACTGACAGGCTGCCCTGGCTCGGTTATCACAGTGCTGATGCTGTCCGCTCTGAAGGTACAGTACTGTGATAACTGAAGGATGGCAGCCCCCTGGCCTCGCCGCCGCCGCCTGCAGAGGGCGCCCGCCTCACCACGCCGTCTGCTCCGGCCACGTGGGAATGGCAGGTAAGGACTCGCATGGCCACCTGAGGGCTGTGCCGAGAAAGTGTGTTAGCAGTGTGATTGGAAAACACAGCAAAGGTCAAAAGGTAGTAACAGGAGAAGACGCAGGGCCACACGGCGGCTCAGAGCCCCTCGTTGCGGGCCGCACTGGACCTGTCATCCTGCACGTCCTGCGCCAGGCCTATGGGCCTCTTTCCTGAGGGTCCTTAGCTGTGCGGCTGTGGCTGCCTCTGTCTCAGGAATCCATTCAAAACGTTGACCTTTCATGGTCAGTGTGACCCTGGGGGACAACCAGAATCACACGGTGCCAGATCAGTGACCCGGGTGGATGGTGACACACCACCATGGTTTACAAGCCACCTTTCTGCAAGATGATGCTCAGTAGCAACCGTTACTGTATTTTTGATCACACCTTGTAAAGACACTCAGGAAAGAGGGCTTCCAGAACTGCTTCAGGAAGTGGCAGGGACAGTGGGAAAAGGGTTTGAAGTGGCTGGCTGCATGGAGGACTCTGGGGGGGTTTGTGGCAAAGATCTGGTCCGGGGCTGTAATGTTTAAAATGTTAATTTCACTGTGTACTCTGATCACATCCCATCCAAGATCTGAGGAGCCTGTGACTGGAGGAGACTGAGCCTGGGGAAGCAGGGAGTAGTGTCTGGAGGCTACTCGGGACCCTGCGCCGTGTCCCAAACACGGCTGCCACCTGGCTGAAATAGCCCAGCACTTGCTGCCGCACTATTAGAGGTTCAGAATTAAAATCAGCTTGCTCAGGAGAGGAAAGCCCATGAGCTGGACAGCACCGGTAGGGTTGTATGAATAAAATCATGTCTTGTGTTTAAGGACTGTCATGTTTCTTCTGAGATGTTTAGAATCTAGTCTGATCCAAGCCTGTTGGTGCCTCTGTTGTGGCTGCTGACATCACCTTGTTCACAGTCACCATCTCATGGCTGGGACACAGTCCCCGAGACCCACACCTGAAGGGAGGAAAGGGTTATTGTAATTCACATGTTCCAGAGGTCTCAGTCCACTCATGAGTGGTAAGGCTGTGCCAGAGAACAGCTGCTTGTAGCACCACGAGGGGAAGGATCAGAGTGTGGAGAGAAGCTGGGGCAGCAGGACAACTTTCCAGGCTGCTCACTAGGGATCCATTGTGCCCTCAGAGACCCCCACACCCTCAGTGATCCATCACTCACTCAGTAATTTACTGAAGTTGAGTATTTTCCTACAGAGGACTCAAATTTATCTTTTTATGGCAGAGTAGTACTCCATTATGTAAATACACCACATCTTTATGCATTCACTTGTTCATGGACATACTACCTGGCCCATTTTTATATTTTGGTTTTGAAACAAGGTCTCACTAAGTCACTGAGTTGCCGAAGCTGGGCTCAAACTTGAGATCTTCCTGCGTCAGCCTCCCAGAGCACTAGGTTGACAGGCCTGTGCCAGTGACTTTCATTGGTTCATGCAAGGCCCAGGTCACTACATGTGCCATGCATGAATTTCTTGAGCTCCCGAATGTGGAGCTGTTGCATCTTCCTAGGAAGTTTCCTCTCTGTGACTGGAGACCATAGCGCCCATGGATGGCTGGCTTGGTGGAGGGTGACATAGGATTGGAGCAGTATCCCGTGTGCCCAGGCAGGCAGAGAGGACAGGCCCTCTTCGTACCTACCTACAGGGCACAGGAGAGCTGAGGAGGCCATCACTGTGCATGTGACCCTGTAGCACAGTGTCACTGTCTTCTGCTTAGTGTCTTAGACATGGGCCGCTGATGACCAAGTCCTCCCCTAGGAGTGAATGAGGAAGAAAGGGACGTGGAAGGGAATGGTCCCTGTCCTTCACCAGGCCAGTCATCCTGTGATCCCTGTTTCCTGTCCCTTCCCACACAGGAGCCTCAGTAGTAATCGTTTGGCACAGTCACTTTCCCATCTGGTACACAGTACCTGACACCCTCAGAAGAGGAAAGGTAGATCTGACTCCCCGTTGTGGTGGGTGCAGCCCATGGTAGGAGCAAAGGACAGCTGTGCATCCTGTGGTGGCCCGGGCACAGAGAGGAGGGAGAGAACACACCCTCCCAAGTGCCTCCAGCTTAGTTTCCTGTTGCTGGGATGCAGTACCCAGCATCCACATCCTACAGGAGGAAAGAGTTAACTTTAGCTCACAGTTTCAGAAGGTTTCACACAGTCCACTCACTGGGTAGCTGGCAGCAGTGCAAACACGTGGCCAAGGCTGGCGAGTTGCCCGCCGCATGGTAAACAAAACAGGAAGTGAAGCAGGACTCGAATGAGTGGCGACTGGGACCAGGCCGGAGGTTTCCCAGGAGGGAAGCTTTACTTTTCTGCCCCTCCCTCACTTTCTGGTCCACAAGTCAGTAACAAACGCCTGAAACCTCTGACTGGGTACTTCCCAGTCTCAAGAAGTTGACACAGTCTTTCCAGTCAAGCCCCCAGCATCTGTCCTCTTCCCGCCAGGCCCCACCTCCCACAAACACAATTCCACAGTTAACCCATTACCTCCAAATAGTGTGTGGCTTGGGGTGCACTCCAGATCCACACCCCAGCACCTCCCCCCAGTGACCCAGACCTCAGCCAGGCCCTGCCTGCTAACAGCACAGTTAGCCAGGAACTCTGTGGACAAAGCCATGGATGAGCACAGCGCCCCCATAACCTATTGCACACAGGAGATTCGGGGGATGTTGGGATCTAAATAACACCTTGTGGGCCACTCCTGAGTCCCTGAACTGTCTTCCAAAACACATCTCCCCCAGTACAGCCCAACGCCCGCACACGCCCTCATACATGCAAACTTCCAGATCCTCAAGCCTGGCTGTGTTTAGATGGACATTCACAGGGCCCAGCCCTGCTGGCCCGCACGGGGCCACTCCTACAGTCCCAGGACTTCTCTCCTGAACAGAAACGGAGTTCCAGAAAAGCTCTGGAACAGCTAAGAGGAGAAGGTGCTGGGGTGGGAGCACCCTCAAGCCCCTGCACGCAGCAGGGTGAAGGCTCACCCCTGCAGCCATCCTCCTGTTAGCCACTCCCCAGCCCTGGCCTCAGCCTCAGCGTCTGTCCACACCCTGGCCAGCGCGGTGTCACTGGCTGAGCATTGGGAGCGCCTGGTGCTGGATCCCATTTCTGGTGGACAGGAGGGTGGAGGCAGCAGCAATGAGGCCTCTGTGCACCTGGAGCCTTTGAGTGTCTGTCCCCACACTGTTTCTCTGTGCCTGCGTGCATGTGTGCACATGTGTGTGTGATTGGGGATCAGGACCAGGGAGGGCCTTTACGCGGAGCTGTGTTCCCCAACCTTTTTAAAATTTTTGACTTTGAGACAGGGTCTCGCTGAGTTGCCTGAGCTGGGTATGTCAGTCACATTCTCGTTACCAGGACAGAATACCGGATGTCTCAGTTTTTCGTCGCTGGGATGTGATACCCCACAGTGAATGTGAAGGGAGGAAAGATTGGCTCCAGCTCCGAGTTGCGGAAGGCCTTGGTCTGTTTGTAGGTGGCTGGCAACGGTGGAGGCCCATGGCCGAGGGAAAAACTGCATGGCATGGCAGACGAAGCCGAGTTATCAGGGAAGGCGGGGCTGGCATGTTTCCTTCCGGGCCGAGGGCCGTGTTCTGCCTGTCCCAGGTTGCGCTCCAGTGCTCTGCCTGCCCTGACCAGGCTGCCTCTTCCACAACGTCCAAATGCATGAGGCTTTGGGGCCATGCCAGGTCTCAACCATAGTTCCTCATTGTGTCCTTCTGCCTAGGTACAAGAGGTGATTATAAAATACAGTGAAGGTTAGGTTTTTGTTTTTGTTTCTTTTATTTTAAGTGTATCACCATAGAAGTTACCCTGGTAACAATGGCTTAACAAATGCTGAAGCAGGGGATGCTTTTTGAGGGATTTGTGGCACTGTGTCTTTGAAATAATTTTTATTTAGATGTTCTTTTTTTTGAGACAGTATCTTGCTGTGTAGTCCAGGCTGGTCCTGAACTCACCACATAGCCCATGCTGACCTCAAACACATGGCTCCTCCTGCCTCAGCTCCCCAGAGTGCTAGGGCTAAAGTCCTGAACCACCGGGCCTGGCTAGGGTCACCTGGCTCTTACAAGCCTTTATGACGCACCTGCCTTTCCCAATGTGAGTCCTGGTGAGCAGTCAGGGTGCAGGTGCCCCATCAGTGAGATGTCCCCAGTGGAAGCTGTACGAGTCAGCTGCTCCTCATCAGGTTCCCAGACTGGGTTTGAAATCACTTGTGTCTGACCCACTTTGTAAAAATAAGATAGGAAGTGTCAGAAATTATTACTTCATAGAATGTGGCCGCCTGCTGGTGTACAGCCCTGTGACTGCTACCAGCCAGGTAGTACTGGGACACAAAGGTGTTTTCTACCTTGAGTTTCAGTTAAGTTCTCCAGTTACTAATCTAGACCCTAGACTACAGACCATCTCCCTGTTTTTTGCAAATTATGGATGTGAATGTGAGGATATTTTCTCCAAGGCCAGTAGGAGCAGTGCTGGAGTGAGGGCCAGTATCTCAGCCTCTCTGTTAACCCTTTTGCTCCTCTCACCAGTCCCAACAGCACAGCAGTGGCCACAGCTAGCGCGCAGTGTGACTGTTGTGCGCCCAGCACATGGCTGTTTTGGGCAGGGGAAAGGGGTAAGTTGGCTGCGAGTATCTTTCACTTGGTGGATACTCATGCTGTGCCCTGAATGGATCAAGAAGGGACTAGCCGACAGGTAAAGCCCTGTTGTGGGTATGTCTTTGGATGTTGGGCACATAGGCCAACCAGTGGAGGGCGGAAGACTCTCCCCAGATGTAGGTGACACCCATCAGTAGCCGTGTAGCCTGACTGGAAAAGGGAAGGAAGAAGGCGGCAGCCCAGTTTGAAGAGTTTCTATCTTGAGCTGGTGTGTGGATGGCTGTCCTCTGGCCAGGCATTTGGTGCAGACCCACGGGAGGGTCTGGGCCTTTGCCTGAACAAGGCCTGTGTTCTGGTCCCACTATCCTGCAGCCTTCTCCTAGGGCTGAGCAGCTACCAGAGTCTCCAGACGATCATTGTAGACCCTCCCTCCTGTGACCCCGTAGACCCCCCAGCCAACCCCCTTGCAGTATGACATGTGTGTTTTCTATCCATCTAGTCCTCGGGGGACCCCCGCCAACACAGTTGAAGTCAGTGTTCCTGGCTAGCTGGCACCTTCGAGGTGTGCCTCAGTCTAGGGCAATCTCGATTCAGCACAGTTGTAAGTAAACATTTAAAACTTTGTAGCAGTGTGACAAGGTAATTCTGTGTCAATTGAATGTAATAATAGAAGCATTGGCTCAGATTTTATGCATTTAAAAAATGTTCTGGAATTTTTATTACATTTCATAAAAATATCAGCCTATGATGTGTTGAAAATAAGAACATACCGATCCTCCACCCAGATCATATGAGAAGCACAGACTCAAGACACAGCCAAGCCGACAGCCTCGTCCTTCAGTGACCCCTCCAGCCTGCTCAAGTGCCAGGTGGTCACAGCTGCCCCCGAAAGGGGCACATGGCGGGACACACCTTCAGAGAAGGGGTTGGGGTGCTAGGACAGTACACGGATTGCTTTGTTTTGGAAGTAGCTCCCCTCGGCTGGGGGCGAGCCACTACCACTAGTGGGGACCCCAGATCATCCCAGTACTTATGAGCTTGCCGAGTGTGAGGCCAGAAAGAGCCTTCAGCTTACAAGAATGACCCCCACTGAGAAAGAGGCCAATTAAATTCCCCGCACCCCGAGATTGTAGCCAGCAAGGTAGAAGCACACTGCAGGGGTGCGAGGGACATGGTTCCTGGTTAGTAGTGGCCTTGGGGGTCTTGGGGCCAGGCTCCGGAGGAAAGCCCGCCTGTCATTCGTGATTATGGACTGCTTTTAGACAGAGTTCTCGGGCCCGTGGGTCCCCGTGTGGACCCTCTGGAGTCCTGGACAGTGAGGCCAGTAGTCAGCAAGGCCGGGATCTGGGATGAGCCCTTAGTTCCCTGAACGTTTGCCGATGTTTTCCTGGTTTGTTCGCATGACCAGCGACCTTCGTCCAAGTCCTTGTGACACATGCTTATGGAATGTGTCCTCCTGAGAAATTCTGCCTCCGCTTTTCGTCCTGAGCACAGTGAAATTAAGTGAAAATCCCGACGCCTCTGTAGGCATGGTGGTTGTCTCAGTCACTTCCCCATCCCTGGGGCCCGTTTCTCAACGCTCACGGGCCTGAAGAGGAGAGGGCTATTCCAGCTCACAGTTTAAGAGGCCTCGGTCCACGTGTGTCCAGACCGCGGTGGTGGGAGGGCCTGACCTGAGTGCACAGAGCCCATAGCAGGCAGCCAGGCAGCAGACAGGGTGGAGGAGCCAGGACAAGAGTACAACCTGGGTCAGACCTCCGGCGACCCCTCCCATCAGGCCCCGCTTCCGGGCAGCACAGTCAGCCGTGGGCCCCCCCATAGACGAATCCCCTGGTGAACACCCCTGCTCCTGCGAGCTGGTGGCCTTCCACACACACAGGACTTTGGGAAATTTTAAATCTAACTCATACAATGGTAATGATAAAATCTAGGTGTGCATGCAGTGTGCCTGGTATTTTATAGACCAGTGTGTTTGTGGGGGTGGTTTTTCTGTTTTGTTTTTTCCCAGTGCTGGGCTCCACCTACACCCTCTCAGTGCAAGCATGTGCTCTGCCACTGAGCATGTTCCCAACTCCACGTATGTCAAATGGATTATGTACTTACACCAGTGTCTTTCTTCACCATAATGTTGGAATAAAAAATTCAAAGTGTGTTGGGGTACATGTGGAGAGCTGTCACAGAGGCTGTCACAGAAACCCGCAAGGCTGGCAGCTTGCCTCCCGCCCTGGCTGGCCTCCTGTTCCCCTACACAGACTCTGTCCTTCCTATCCCCTGCTTCCTCGTGACGCCACCCTGTGGAGGCCTTTCACGTACTTTCTTGGAGCCCAAGACCCCATCTACACCACGAACATTAGCTAATTACTACCTGACACAGATTTCCTTGTCTTTCTATCAGATTCCCTGGCAACAGCCTGATTGCCAAGTGTACCAGTCAGTTATTCATCGTGGGGACAAAATACACACTACACACACAAACACTATACACATATGTATAGCTGAAAGGAGAAGGTGCTTATTTTGGGTCACAGTTTCAGGGGATTTGGCCCATGTTCATGTGGCTCCCAGGCAGAACCATTATGGTGCAGGGCCTGACGGCGGACACCACTCACTTCATGGCAGCCAGGAAGCTGAGGATAGAGGGAAAGTGCCAGAGAGCAAGGGACCAGGGCCCGGTGTCCCCAAGGTCACGCCCCCACACCTACTCCCTCCAGCGAGGCCGCTTCCCATGTTCATCCCCAGCAACACCATCAGATGACTGTCTCCCAGTGACTAGTCCACTGGTGACATTGGAACCCCTGGTCAGGTCACCTCCCGCGGAAGGCCTTTCCACTGTCCCGTTTTACCGAGGTACTGGGTATCAAGCCCCAGGCTTCCCGCGGAGCTGCGGCCCAGCCCATTTTGATACTGATTGAGAGATCTTACGTTGCTCAGGTGCTCAGTGCCCAGGCTAGGCTCAAACATGCAGTTGTCCTGCCTCAGCCTCCCAGGGTTCTAGGATTCCTCAGTCCTGCGCCACTAGGCCCCACTGCCACAGACCTTCCGGAAGATGGTACCGTCTTCACTTCAGACATGGGAGACCGAAGTTTGGGAAATCAGACTTGGAGTCTGGACTGAAGGTCAGGGCTGCTGTGGGTTGTGCCTAGCCCATGACGTCTCACGTCTCCGAGACGTGACTCATCAGCTGAGCTCTATGAACTTTATCCTCATTTGTTTGCAGCACCTGTCTCGCGCCCTGTCAGCTCAGGCTGAAGAGTGCTCGCAGTGTGGACTGCGTGGGGACGCCCTGTAAGGGCAGGCTGACAGGAGCCAGTGGCTGGGACAGCTCTCCAGTGCCCACCATGAATCAGTTAGTGTAGTCAACATGTCACGTCGCACAAGGCAGTGATGTGCACACACCAGAGAGGAAGAGGGTGGACAGGTGACACCTTGACTTCCACCTGGAGAAAGTTCCAAACACCTTGCTGGGAACCAACAGCGTTGCTAAGAAAATGTTTACAATTACCAAGAGAAAACCTCCCATTCAGAAGGAGTTACGGCTGGTGCAGGAAAACACCTCAGGTCTGATGGGCTTGGTGACCAAACCCCCCTTGCCAAAAGCCCAAGTTCTTGATTTGTACAAAGGCCTCAGGCAGAAAGCTGGCACGGGCTCACGCGACTGGGTGCACCTTCTGAACAGCCGCATTAGTGTTCGGGTCAGGACGTCTCTCCTTTACAGCGATGGCTGCTTTTTAGAGGAGACGCTCACCTTCCATGTGGCCCTTTGAGTCCTTTCCTGTCACTTGTTTTAGAGAAAACCCCTCGCATTACTTAAGATTTTTTTCTTTCAGTACTGAAGATAAAGCGACATTCACCCCCGAGCTACATTTCCACTTGTGTTATTAATTTTGAGACAGGGATCATGCTAAGCCACGGGTTATCCAGTTGAGCTTGAACTTGTGATCCTCCTGCTTCAGCATCCCTGAGTGCTGGGATCACAGGCCTGCGTTCCTGCCTGCCCTGTCCTGACCACTCCTCTGGGGACACCTGTGGAGTCCTCCGGCGGCCTGGCTTATCACAGCACGTCTCCTCTTTGGACTTGAACCTGGGCCCACCGCACCAGTGCTGCCTGGATCCCGCCCCACCTATGACAGGCCCAGCCCCGTCCCCGTGTCCCCTGGTCATCGGCTCCATGTCGCCAGTCACGTGGGTTTCCCGGTGACTCTCGTGTGCTGTGTTCCAGCAGTCCCGTCCTGTCCGTGGGGCTGTTCTTCCTCTCCCTCTGTGTGGAACGTTTCTCCCCCTGGGCAGTTTTATCCTCCACCGCCAACACAACCCAGTCTGTCCTAGTGAGCCCCCGGCCCGTGGGGCCGCCCTTCCTCCTGTGACTGTTGAGCTTACAGGTCACTGCTGACATTTCATTCGCCTCATTCAGCATCTGTTGTTAAGTGGGAGAAGGACCCAGGAGGACCTGAAGTATGACCAGCAGGGAGAGATTCTGAGTGACAGCTTATTGTCCCGGTGACTGGCTGTTTAGCTGGGGGCAGGATTGGGCAGAAGAGGACAGAGGCTGTGGCCCTGGAGGCCAGAAGGGCAGGTGGGTGGGCTGTGGGTTGAGGGAGATGGGACCCTGCTGGGGATAGGGCTGTCATCATCAGGGGGCCGGGCGCCAGGGGAAATGATTGAGCCTGGAGGCCTGAGCAGATCGCCAGTGTTGTTTAGGTGACCACGGCTGAAAGGAGTGAAGGAGTCACTGTCTCTAAGCCAAGGTAGTACACAGAAAGCCCAGCTGCGTGGGTGGGAACGAGGAGAGTTCTGCCCGCAGTGCCAGGATCCCACGCCCACGCCCCGGACCCCTCAACAGCACAAGGCAATCAGGCTTGTCCTTCCAGAAGAGAAAACATTCCTAGTGCTGAACTCGCGCCCCACGCCACCCTCGTGATGCTGAGTCTGCTGGGGACGGACGGCAGCAGTGACTGCTCCTCAGTCCTTCCCCCACCCCAGCTCCTGAGTGTCCCCAGATGTGCTCTTCTTGCTAGAGATTCTTAAAATCAAGGACTGTGTAATGTAAGGATGATACCCAGTTGCCAGTTCCAGAGATTCACCTTCACCATGACTTAAACAGAGGAGTTGGTATTTTCTGTCACGTCAAGGGCTCCAGAGAAAGGTGGCCAGGATGCCACGGACCCCAGGTGGCTCCAGAGCCTCAGGATCTTTGTACTGTCTCCTCTACTGACCCGGGTGTGGACTTTGGCCTCGTGTTTACAAAATGACTGCTGGCATCCAGCCAGCAAGGCTGCGTCCCAGACGGGAAGGGGAAAAGGATCAGGGCAAAGGGGGCAGGCGTCTCGGCCAGGTTTTTAAAGACCTTTTCCCAAAGCCTCACCCACCATTTGTCTTTATCCTAGTGGCCGCCGTGTTTGTGAGGCAGGCGGGGACCCTGCACAGCTCAGGGCAGTGTCTTGCCCCAAAACAAAGTTACTTTGCTCCCCCAAAAGAATGGATGTTGTTGTGGTTTGGATCTGCAGGCACCCGAAAGTCTCATGTATTTGGGTGTTGTGGATTTCCTAAGGATTCCACGTGCTGTTGAAAGGCGGGGCCTGGTCAGGACGGTGGGGTGTAGGTATGTGGCAGATTACAGTTCTGTGACTTTACTGGGTGTGTGACCCAGAATGGGACGGTCACCAGGGCTTAACCTGGAAGGGGCAGAACAGTGAGTCTGGACCCAGAGGGGCTGGGCCAGTGGGACCGCGAACTGGAGGGGACCCGCTCGTTCCGCCCTCTCCTCCCTCCCCGGCTTCTGTCTGTCATGCCCTGGACAGCCAGGCCTCCACTGTGTGCATCCGCTGTCACCAGCTGCCCTCAGTGGGCTGTGATTGGAAACTGAGCGAAAAGAAACCTTTTTTCCCTTAAGATAGCGATGTTGAGCATTCTGTCCCGCAAAGGAAAAGTAGCTACGACAGATGGCAGGTAGTGGGCTGTGCCGCAGACTCGGAGGCAGCCTTCTTTTGTACCCCACAGCACCCAGGAGTGCTCCCTCATGCCAGGAGATGTTCCATAACCCAAGAGGTGATCCTTAGCACCCAGGGGTGCTCCATGGCACCCAGGAGTTGCTCCCTCACGCCAGGGACAACAGCGCCAGGCTGAGGAGAGTAGAAAAAACAAAAATATACACAGCTGATGAAGAAAGGAACAGAAGAAGCTGGAGCCGTTGAGGCTCTGGCTTGTAAGTTCCGCACAGGAGCACAAAGCCAACACCCAAGCCTTCGTGCTGAAGGACCGTGTTGTCCCATCCTGTACAGAATGATTGGAAAGTAAACATTAAAAGAACAAACCAGGCCTGGTGGTGCAGGCCTGCAGTCCCTGTACTCTGGAAGGCTGAGGCAGGAGGATCACCAGTTGAAGCCCAGCCTGGGCGCTGTAGCAGCTTAGTGAGACTGTCTCAAAATCAAAATTAAGAAAGGCCTGGGGGCGGAGCCAGTGTGCAGGCTCTGGTCCCACCCAGGGAGCAAGCCAGGGTACTGGGAATCATTTTCAGTATGTTTATTTGTGTTTCCTGCAACCTTTATTCTCTGCATACATCTTACGTCCAGTTATGAAATTGGTGTCGTAAAATGTTCTCTCCTTTTTTAAAAACAGGATCTTGAGACTGGTCCTGAACTCACTCTGTAGCCCAGGCTGGCCTTGGACTCACGGCAATCCTCCTGCCTCAGCCTCCCGAATGCTAGTATTACAGGTGTGTGCCACTACTCCCAGTTGATGTGGTACTAGGGAATCAAACCCAGGGCTTTGCACTTCCTAGAGAAGTGCTTTAACTGCTGAGCTGTGTCCCCAGCCCCATAAAATGTTCTGTTTTGCAAAGGCTCATGGTCACTAGCTCTGCTGATGGATGACCAGTGCTCGGGCAGTTCTGCAGTGACTCAGAGAAAAGGAGCAGAGTGTATGTCTGGGGGCCAAGGCCCTGCGGGCTCTCCTGAATTTCTCATTTGCATTCTCAAGAGAATCCCAGAACTCAGGAGGCTGAGGTAGGACTGCCGTGAGTTCAAGGCCAGCCTGGGCTACATCACTGAGTTCAGGATGTGATTGGACTACAGAGCAAGACACCCCCACCCCCATACAAACAACTCGGAAGCTTGAAAGGGAAATCTGGGGTAATTCCCTACGGTGTCTTCCCAGTCCCCAGATCTGCATCAGGAGAGGGTCTTTGTTGGAAACCGAAGGCGAGGTCCTATAATTGTAAATGTTGACACAGTCCCGGATTCTGTGTGTCCTTCACCCATCACCAGTTCGCTCAGCCTCACCAGTTTCTCTGTTCGGAGACCCTCAAACACGAAAAAAAAAAAAAAAGAGAGGGAGGGAGAAAACTTGCTGAGCAAATAACATTCCTTTATGCAACAAGAAATATAAAATATAAAACAAGAAATATTGCGGAGGATTACAAGTTCAAACTTAGCAGCTTGACCGACTTAGTAACAGAGACCTTATCTCAAAAAGAAAACCAGGAAATGGGGAAGTAGCTTAGTGTGAAGGCCCCAGGCTTGATCCCCAGCACCACTACCACCAAAAAAAAAAAAAAAAAAAAAAAAATCCTCAAGATCTTATTTTGACCAAGTGGCTGTCCCTTGGTATCCCTGGTCTGAAACTCGGGGGCTGCCCACGGAGCAGCTCTCAGCCCTTCCGCGGGTTCGGAGGTAGGGGTTACCCACAGCACCAGGAGGGCACGTGCTCAGCATCTCCACTCCCAGACGTCAGATGGGCAATCCAGGGTGTTCAGTGATGTCTTTTCAATCTCTAAATGTCTATTGTTTATTATTTCTCCTGTTTTATTAATATGTATATATGTGATACATGATGTTTACATTGAACTTGACTTTTGTGCACAGATACATCTCTTCAGAGTTACCAACTCCTCCCCTCTCCCTTTTCTGACCTTCCCACATCCTCCCCCACCCTCCTAACCCTCTACTCCCCGACTTAGGTCTATGAAATGACTGTATTCTGGGTTTCTCATATTAGAGAAGCCATTCTTTCTTTTTTTTTTTTTTTTGAAACAGTCTTCCTCTGTAGTCCAGGCTGGTCCAGAACTCACTACGTTGTCCAGGTTGGCCTCAGGCACATGGCCATCTTCCTTTACTGGCTTCTTGAGTGCAGGGATTACAGGTGTGTGCCACCGCAGCACAGCATCTGTGGTGCTGGGGAATTGAGCCTACAGCCTCACGCTTGCTAGACAAGTGCTTTAACTGCTGAGCAACACCCCCAGACAGTCTGGTGGCCCCGGACATTTTAGGTTCTCCTGCTGGGCAGATCACCTGAGGCCATCCTGAGTCCACTTCCTGTGTGTGTCTCTCTGCCCAGGGCTGCTTCTGTAGGTGCAGGCCTCACAAGCAGGAGACACAGGCTCCAGTTGAAGAGCTCGGTTCCCAAGGTTCCCCAGGACCAGCTGATTGATTGATTGTTTGACTTGGTGCACTGGTGTCGAGCCCAAGGTCTTCACGCTGAGTTGTATTCTCAGCCTGTTTTTATTTTTGGCAGGCTGGGCTCTAACTCAGATCCTCTTGCCTCAGCCTCCCAGAATGCTAAAATGACAGTCTGCACCACCCACCCAGCCCCCGGAGGAGAATTCGAAAATCCCAAGTAGGGAACAAACAGTGGCTGAGATGTATGTCACACTGGGATGGGTCACATAGAGGATGCATGTGCCAGGACGCAGCGAGAGTCGGCCCATGCCTGGCGTGCTATGAGGAATTACACTTTCAGGAACTGCTACTTTACGGCTTAAGAAAGATTAAAGGATCTTTCCAAGGCCTTAACCCTGGCAGGTAGCAAGGCTAGGATGCGAGCCAGGTCTTCTTATCGAAAGTCAGTGACTTTTTCATGATTTCACAGCTGCGGGCCCTCCTGGGCAGGGAGCCTGAGCAGGCAGCCTGCTGCCATGACTGGGGAAACCCATCACAGGGGGCTCCTAGCCCAGCAGAAGGGTTGACAATCTGGAAGGTCACAGGCCTGGGATGCCCAAGTCCCTCTGAGAGGGGCCACTCTTGGAGTCACCCCACAGCACATCCAGCTCTGTGGTGTGACATATTCTATTTATTTTCACACTTCGGATTTTTTTTCCTTTCTTTCAGTTTAAAAGGGTTTACTTGACACGGCGGGCGGACTTTGTCCATTCAGTTCAACAGGTGTTAAAAGTCAGTCCAGACTTGATCCTAAAGAGAGAGATAACCCGTTCAAAAATGGGCAAATGATTTGAGTAGTTACTTCTCCAGAGGAGATGTACAGGTGGAAAAGAAACTTGGCATCCTTTTTCTTTTCGTAGTCGTTGTTGTGGTACTGAGGATCAGCCTCATACTGAGCTACATCCCTGGCCCATTTTTTAGTTTTGGATTTAGTGATGGTCTCACTAAGTTGCTAAGTTGCCAAGGCTGGACTTAAACTTGTGATCCCCCTGCCTCCACCTCACAGAGTGCTGGGATGCCAGGCCAATGTCACTGACCCCTATTAGTATCATGTACTAGTAGAATCATGTAAAATTCAAATTAAACCACATCAAGATATGGCTGTAATAAAAGCTTCAGACAATAACAAGTGTTGGTAAGAATCGGCAAAAGTGAAACCCTCATTCCCCGACGGCAGTGACTGAAATAGTGCGGTTGCTTTGGAAGATGGTCCGAACCTCACCAGGGACGTCACGTGGCTGCCAGGGCACCAGCTACTCGCCCGAGAGGCAAAAATAAGAGTCCGCAGGAGTGTTGAGGAAGGTCATCGTGACGTCATCCACAGCAGCTGAAGAATAAAAAGTCGGCCAAACATTCACCCACCCAAGAACAGGTGGTATGTTGTGAGAGAATCACACAGAACAGCGTGACCGGCCAGTAGGAAGGTTAAGCTGCCAACCAATGCAAAACCACATATGAGTATAGAAGCCTGCCAGTGAAGGAGATCTGGCACAACATAATACATGTGGTGTCTTAGTACTTGTTTTTCGTTGTCGGGATGCAGTACTCAACACCCACAACTTGAGAGAGGAAATTGTTATGGTAGCTCACAGTTTCAGGCGATCTCACTGCAGTGGTAGAAGCTCACGGTGGAGATGTGACTGGCGCGAAGCTGTTCCTGGCATGGCGGACGGGATGCTGAGTGAGCAAAGGACAGGCGGCAGGTCCCCATGACGGCTCCTCCTGGGTCCAGCGCAGGCCTGGCCCCTCCCAACCAGGCCTGGCCTCTTCTTTCCCCATGTTATTGATACGTAGAAGTGCAAAAAGTAAAGTTCACATTGACTTGAGTATTTTGTGCACATACGTGTCATGACAAAGTTACAAATCCTTCCCTTCTCTCCTACCTCCCCCCCAGTTCCCATTATTCCCCTCAGAAAGTTCTGTGACATAATTGTGATCGAGGTTTCTCATATCAGAGAAACTATTTGAAATTTCACCTTCTGCTTCTGACTCACTTCACTAAGCATGATGGTCTCAAGGTGTCTCCATTTGCCTACAAAAGCCTCTGACCTGTCTTTATAGATGAGTAGTGTGCACGTACACCACAATTTATGTATCCATTGGTCTGTTGATGGGTATTTTGGTGTCTTCCATATTTTAGCTACCGTTAGTTGTGCTGCTGTGAACATGGGTGTACCTGTATCTTTGTTACATGTTGTTTTTAACTGTTTTGGGAAAATTCCCAGAAGAGGTATCACTGGATCAAAGGGGATATTTGTTTCCAGTCTTTTTAGAGACTTCCATACTGCTTTCCATAGCGGTCATATGAATTTACACTCCCACCAGCAGGACAGGAGGGTTCCTTTCTCCCTGCAGCCTTGCCAGCACTGATTGCTCTTTGAGTTCTTGATACACACCAATCTCTCTGGAGTTAGATGCTATCTTAGCGATGTTTTGATTTGCATTTCTCTTTATGGCTAGGGATGTTGAACATCTCTTCGTGTATTTATTGGCCATTTGAACTTCTCCATTTGAGAACTGCCTCTTCTTTTTTTTTGCCCATTTTTCAATAGGGTCTTTGATTAACCGCACATGGTTCCACAGGTCCTCCACAACATCCAGATACATGAGGATTCGGGGTGACCCCCCCCCATCCAAACCATAGCACACAGTGCCACGAGCAGGCAAACCTGTCTGTGTTGGAACTGAGACTGGATGCCTCAGAGAGCAGGAAGGAATAAGGGAATTTCCCGGGGTGTCAGGTGATGGCTCTGTGGGTATGTCATGTTGTTAAAATTCACTGAACTGAAGTAACTTACAGATGTACTGACGTCCGTAATTAAAAATTAAAAAAGGGCTGGGTATGTAGCTTGGGGTGAAGGCCCCAGTTTCCATTCCCAGTATTACAACCATGCACACGCATGTGTACACACACACACACAGTGTTGTTGAATGGAGGAGGAAACATCTTCACTCTTCTGTATAATGTTTCTGCAAAGATCTTTCTTTTTTTCTTTTTATAAGTTCTATAGTCCAGGCTTGGCCTCAGTACATATCCCAGGCTGGCCGCAAACTCCTGGCAGTCCTCCTGCCTCAGCTTCCTGAATACTGGGCCTATAATCATGAACCACCATGCCTAGCTAATTTTTATCTGGTGCTGGGGATTCAAACCTGGGGCCTGTGTGTGGTGGGCAAGTGCTCTAACCACCGAGCTGTGCCCAGCCCCTCCTCTGGATTGACCGCAGGCACCTTTTCTTTACCTTTTGGACTGGAGGAATAGCACAGCAGTTAGAGTGCTTGACTAGCAAGTTCGTATGCCCCAAGTTCGATTCCCCAGCAGCACATAAGCCGCGCATGATGGCGCATACCTATGGTCCCAGCACTGAGGAGGCTGAGGCAGAAGAATTGCCTGAGTTGGAGCCCAGTCTGGGCTACATAGTGGGGTTTAGGACCAGCCTGGACTATAGACATAGACCCTGTCTCAAAAACAACAGTCTGAATCTGCTATTTTTTTAAAAATTAGGGTACATACTGATTTTTCACCATTTGCCTTTTCTGGATGTGGCCAAGTGGACATACGGTTTTCTTCAGTTCATTAATATGTCAGATTACATTACGTTATCTTTGTCTCAAATATTAGACCAATAATACTTCCCAGATGCCCCAACTTGGCTATGTATGTTCCAGCATCCCTTTGTATCACCCCGTTTGATTGGCTCGGGTTTTGTTTCAGACCTTGGCATTTATATCCGTAGGCCAGAGTCATCTGTGATAGCCGTGTCCCACTGCCCATGCTGTGGTTGGTTGGTTTGTGGTACTGGGGACTGAGCACAAGGCCTTTTCTCTGGGCTTTCTCCTCAGCCCAATTTTCTTGTGTATTTGAGACAAGGTCTGTCTAAATCACTAAATTGCCCATGCTGGCCTTGAACTTGGGTTTCTCCTCCCTACCCTCTCAAAGTGCTGGGATTCGAGCCAGAGCCCCTGGGCTCAAGCCATGATGACTTTTAATATCTTACTATGAACTTGGAAGTTGTTCCCTGTTCTGTGGTTTTCTGTGACATTAGGATACTTTGTTCCTTCAAAAATGTCAACGTTATGTGACAGCCTTGTGGTCTGGGTGTGTTCTTTGTGGTTTTTCTATGAATTATTCAATTCATGTAAAGGTCACAGCATTATTCAGAGTTTGGCGTCACTATGAGATGTGCTAACTTGGCCCTTGGTCACTTTCCTATCCGTGGGACACTCTAGCCAACCCCGTCCTCAGTGCTTAACAGAGCACGGGCAGTGTCCATACAGCTTCAGGGTCTCAGTTTCAAACACAGTTGGCAGAAACGGGACTGGCAGAAGGGCGTGGCGGAGGACAGCTGCTCAGCTCGAGGTACCAGGAAGCAGAGAGGGGGAGTTGGGGCCAGCCCATGCCTCCCACGGTTGCACCCCAGTGACCCTCCTCCCAGCAGCCCCGCCTGGAACAGTACCCGCAGTGATCTGTGGGTGGATCCATGATGAGTGTGAGCCTCTGTGGTCCAGTCTCCCTCTGCTCACCTGAGACTGTGGGGCGGAGGGCCATTTTCTGTTTAAACCATAATACCCTGGGCACACGCTGGAGCTCAGCCTTAGCGACCGCGTGCCCCGCCCTGCCTTGGCTGTTCCTGCACACTCCCGCCATCCTGGCTTTGGCTCTGGTCCATGGAACGCTGTGTCCGTTCTACACCTGACCATTTGTTCTCTCGCATCAATGATGTGAATAAGCATTTATTCAATGATAAGCATGTTATTACTGTTAAAAGATCTTAGTGCTCTCAGAGCATCAGTCCTCGACTGGGTCGTGCCTCTCATGCACCCTTTATGCCCTGCCCACGTGTGCTCCCGCTGCTTCCTGCGCCTGACGGCCTGTTTCCAGTGTCCTGAGATGCATATTTGGCCTTTTGTCCTTTCTGCTCTGACATGCAGGCTGCAAGAGCATCCTCGGAGCACGAACGCACGCCACACTGCTAACAAGTGCTCATTTTTTATTATCCAGCTCACAGTTTTCTGCGTTTTAGCATTTAATTAACACGCCTCAGGTACACGCATCAGGGAGGCTTGCTGTTCTGTTCCAACACTTGCCAGTTTCCAAGAGTGACAGAGTCTAGCTTTGAAGCAATCTACCTCTGAATTGCTACTGCCAAACATATGTATATATATATACATATAAAATCTCTTAAGCTAATATTACATAACCAATGTATATTTCATTAATATGGATAATATGTAGTAATATAGAGGTTAATTTTGTTAGTCATTTGAATCTCCTTTTTCATAATTTCTATCAATTACTAAGAAGTACTTTTTAAAAATTCCTCATGCAATTGTAGATTTACCCACTTCCGCTGATAGTACTTCTTATGATGTTTTTATAATTTGGGACATATAAACATGGCATTGCTAAACATTTCACATTTGGGTGTTGGGTGTAGCCCAGTGGTGGAGGGCTTGCCCAGCACACACACAGCTCAGCATCCAATCCACAGTAACACACTTTATTTGCCGTTTCAACTATTTTAAAATTGCAATTCAGCAGCATTAGAGTCACACTGGCATGCGATGGTCACCACACGTTATTACCTCAGATGGAAATTGTAACCCTTACACAAAAACTCCCCATGCTCCTCCTCCAGCCCCAGATAGATTTGAACCTGTTTCATTCATGTCCCTGTGAATTTTCATGCTGTGACATTTCGTGTAAGCAGAATCATGTATTCTTTGTCTTGTCACTTTGCATATGTGTTCCTTGGGTGGGATGTACCCGAATTCCCCTTTCATGAGTGACTGGCATTCTCCTGTCTGTGTAGACTGCCCTCAGTCTGTAGGTCTGCCTGCTGAGTATACCTGGCTTCCTCCTCGGCTCTTGTGAGCGAGCAGTGCCCGGTGAGCCGGTCTGTCTGTGTAAAGTTACTACTGGCCCGTCCTCTGTCTGCGCACCTCATTGGAATCCCTTCCTGACTCACAGGTCTCATGGTCTTTTATTTTTCTGAGGAAGTGCTAGATCACTGGCAACAGCTTTTTCTCCTAAAGTCCACTTCCTGTTTCATTAACAGAAGAATGCCAGCTGTTCTTTGGTCTGGGTTCTATCTGCAGAGTATGTTTTCATGTTTTAAATGTTAACCTGTTTATGTCGCTTCATGTGGCTGTTGCACTGGGGATGGAGCCTTCACCCTGATCACAGCCTACTTTTAGGATCCTGAGACAGGGTCTCAGCCAGTGGCCCTGCCGGGGTGAAACCTTGTATGGGTCTCCGTCCAGCAGGGAACCCCGGGAACAGCCAAGGAGGGGTTGGAAGACAGAGTAACACACTCTGGGAGTCATTTCATTGAGCGGAGTCTAGTTTATTTAGGGAGTACAGGGGTTTAAATAGACTGAGGAAGCTATCTTAGCCCAATCAGCAAGGCCTCAACCAGCGTGGGGTCGCCCAGGGGGAGGGAAGGAGTAGAGGAAGGAGGATGGAATACCCTAATTGTTTTTTAGCCTCTTAATTAACTAAACTGGCAGTTCCTGTGTTTAAGTAAAACAACACCTGGCTTAAGTAACATTTCTTCCTGGGAAGGAAGGAACTCGGTGATGCTGAGGCTCTCCGGCCCTGAAGACCCCAACAGAACGTAGTGGTCCCTCACGCTCGGAGCTTGCTGTCTTTTCTTCCCTTGGAGTACGTCCATCATTCCATCTCTGTCCTCTGATGTTCCTGGGCTGAAGTCGCCCTGCTTGTTGTTAGGAGGTCAGCCCAGGGCTCTGTCTGCGCACCTGTGGTGGCAAAAGCCACGTGACAGTGGGCCTAGTGCACCCTGCGCAGCAAGGACTTCAGTGTCAGTGTCCTTACTCTTCCACCTGCGCAGTCCCGCATCCAAACTGCGAGCCCCTCATGCAGCATGGGCGGCGCTGTGCATCCTGCGTTCACCCACACGTTTACCACTTTCTTGGCTTTCCACACTTTTTTTGCACATTAGTGCTTCTCTCTGGGGGGTTAGACGGTGCTGTGAGGCCCTGGGCTGGTTGGAGGCTGGTGCCCCCGGGTGTGGCCTGGCAGGATGCGATTTTGTTCTCAGCTCCTCTCTTCTGCTTTCTGGCTACCATGGGCTGAGCCCTGTCCCCCACACTGTCCTTCCGCCATTACTGGTTCTTTTCATTCAAGCCGGCCAACTGTGCACGAACTGAGCCCTCTGAATCTGTGAGCTGAACTGTGAAATAAACTTCTGCTGCACACTGTGCCCCAGTGCTGGGAGAATGACTGAACCACACGCCTCCTCTCCCTGGGATGTACCCTTGGGGTCAAGAGCTCCTCTCATGGACTAGCTAAATTAACTCAATCCTCATCTTCTCGTATGCCACTAAGTAGGAAGAGTTGCAGGCTCTGCCCCCCAGCACCACATCCGCTTCCATTCCGGGGTCCCAGCTCCGTGGGCTGTCACAGCAGCTGGGCTGGGCGGCCTCCTCACACTGTGAAAGGCGCTCTGGGATCAGGGGGGCAGGTTTAGCTCCTCAAAGGTCAATAGAGGAAAATCGTGTGTGTGCACGTGCATATGTGTGTTTGCGTGTGTGTGATATTGGGGATGGAGCCCAGGGCCTTCATGTTGAGCTGCAGTCCCAGCCCATTTTTACTTTTGATTTTGAGACAGGGTCTCACTAACTCGCTGGCTTGAACTTGCCACCCCTGCTTCAGAGGGCTGGGATGATGGGACTGTGCCACTGGCCTGCAGGAAAATCTTTTCTCTCGCCTTTTTCCCACTTTTCAAGTAACTTTCATCCGAACTCCTACTTTGGATACCAGAAGCTGGTTTCTATCTCCTTTATGGTGTCAGCTTACCTGATCCCTTTCCACGGCATGCTCAGACCTACAGACACCCCAGGCACCTGAGGAAAGTAACCTGCGCGTGAATCAGCAGAGGGAACGACACGCGACCGTGCCCCTGTGCATCTGGGTTCTGGGGATGTACTTATCTGTGCTAACATGTCTGTGTTACTGTCTCCCCCTGGGCAGGCCTCAGTATTTACTGGCTTGAAATAACGAGCAGCTGTTATTTTACAGTTCCTGTGGGTTATGAATTTGGAAGCAGCTGAACTTGAGCATTCTGATCAGAGCATTGGACCTTAGAGCCCAGGCAGGCGCTTCATCTGAAGGCTAGGCTGAGGCAGGAGGATTCACCTCCAAGTTCCCTCTGCACCCATGGGCTGCAGGCCTCAGTTTCCCATCACATGGCCTCTACTCGCAGCCTGACAGCTGGCTTCAGCAAGGAGAGACAGGGAGGGAGGCAGGGTTGGTGTCACACAGCCTAGCTCCCGGAGCCACAAGCTGCCCTGCGCTCGCTGTGCCCTACGTGCTGGCATCTCCAGGGCAGGAAATTAGGCAGTATCTCTCTCAGTTTTGTTGTTGTCGTTGTTTGGGGGTTTTTTTTGTGTGTGTGTCTGTCTTGGAAAACTTTACCAAGCCTTTATTGATGAAAGTTTAAAAAGCAAATAATACCCTCTTGTTATGAAAATAATTTTGTTTACAAAGGACCACCCAGTTACTGCGTTTTAGTATCATGAGTAAAGAAAGTACAAGGGAGACAGAGCACTGCTGAGAGCCCAGGATTCACTGGTCTTGCTGGTTGCCTCCGTGGTGATAACCCCGGCACAACCCAGGCACAACCGCTAGTCCCTCCTCCCCGGGTAGGTAGTGATGACCAGGGCGACCAGGGCATGGATAGGAATAGGTTTGGTAGTCACCAGCCAGGCTGTACCTCTTAAAGGGGCAACAGAGAGTTTAAATCACCATAGCGTTCAAGGTCAATAACAGAACTCAGACCCCTGGCGTGGATCTGGACATTGTTCAAGGCTGGGTCACGGGACCAGGCAACTGCAGGCACCTGAGCCAAGAGCTCTGTGCTCCTCCTACGTCCCATGGGGCAGGTGCTTGGGGGCATGGAAGGGAATATGAAAATGTTTTTAGTAATCCCAGTGCTCTGGGAGGCTGAGGCAGGAGGCCTGCAAGTTCAAGCCCTGCCAACTTAGCAGCTTAATAAAGTCCTGTTTCAAAACCAAAAATAAAAAGGTGTTGGGATGGAACTCAGTATGCAGGCCTTGGGCCCCATCCCCAGTGCCAGAGGAAGCAAAGGAAGAAAGAAAAGGAAAATATTTTTGCCTAAGCATAGTACAGTAAAAGTCTCCAGAGCTGAAATAAGGCCAGAACCCTGGATGCCAGCTCTGTCCCTTGCCAGGAACTTGTCTTCTGTGGCATTCATTTCCTGGTCAGAAAGATGGGAGAAAACAGTCACCCTCTCCCTGGTCCCCTGAGGAATAAGCGACCCAGTGGGTGTGGCCATCAGCAGGATGCCAATCAACCGCCCAACGCGCAGGCGCACCCCGCCCACGGGCTCACGCTTTGTGAGGGTGCGGATGATGTGCGTAGAGCCCGACCCTGCCTGCGCTCTGTTACCTGCATTTTGCTCATCCACGTTAGAGACGACTAACCCCGCACCCTGCCCAGCATGCCCATCCTGCCCATCCCGCGCCTGCTGTTTGTTGTTCTTGGGGTTTGTTTTTATTTTTATTTTTATTTTTTTTAGTGAAGAGGAATTATCTTGGGCTGTATATGAAATACATCACATAGTTAATGTATCTAAGTACTGACACTTATTTTTAAAAGATGGTTTATTATAACACACACACAAAATCAAGGGTGAAGTAGCCAGCAGGGCACGGGTTGGACACGCCTGTGCCACCTTGTTTCCTTTTATGGGGGTTCTGGGATAGAGCCCAGCGCCTTCACACTGAGCTACTTCCCCAGCCCCTTTTTCATTTTTGATTTTAAGACAGGGTTTTGCTAAGTCACTAAGTAACCCAGGGTGAACTAGAGCTTGCAGTCCTCCTGCCTCAGCCTTCCAGACTGCTGGGTGACAGGCCTGAGCCACCAATCACAGCTCAAACAGAATTTTTAAAAAATATTAAGACTCACAGAAGGGCACACAAAACATAAATGTCACCTTACAGTGCTGAAACCCAGGCTCCCCCCAGCTCCTTGGGGTGAAGGTGCCAGCCCGGCTTGCGTCTCAGCAAGTCCTCCTCAACTGCCCCCTCCTGCACTCGTGACCCCATCTGCCTCCCAGTTTTTAGGAGAACCACCTCTCTTGGGATACCCACCACCTGCATGCTTCCCTGAACAAAACCACGTTGTGTGTCTGTTGGGAATGTGGCACAACAACTCGTGGCGTGTTTCCGCCGGTGACTTGCTTCTCCTCAGCGCCGAGTCTATGTCAATGTGGGCACCCTAGCTGGCTGGCACAGCCCCTGTCCCGTGACCCTCCATGCCGCATTATGTAGGCCGTCCACCCCTGAATACACCTGGGCTGCTTCCAGGCTTTTCTTTTTATCGTGAATAATACTGCTATGAGATTCATGTTCACACATGCATGCACAGCCGCCCTCCCTCGTGGCAATCGGGACAGAACCCGGGCGTGGGCAAGCTGGCCAGCACCCTCTCACCAGGCCACCTCCCCAGCACCCTGGCACAGGTCTCTCTGCGCACGACATCGGCTTCTCTGGAGGCTGGGCGTTTTCCCCGCTGGGTGCCCACTGACGGCATATCCCTTTGCCTGTTGGGGTGCACCAGGGCTCAGCGTGGCCTGCTGGGCGCCCCCTTCCTCACAAGGGTGAGGGTTTTTTCATGTGTTTGTCGATTTGAGTTTCCTCTTTTGGGAAGTATTTGCACTGACCTTTGACCTATTTTCCATCCTGTGCCTGTGATTGTCTCATAAGAATTCTCTGGACACGCTTGGGGCTGCTCTTTGATCGCTTCAGTATGTTGCAGATCAGTCTGTCCATCTGTCTGTGATTGCATCTTCCCAGCCGAGGACAGGTGTTTGATAAATAAATGTTCTCAGATGTAATGCCCTTCAGTTTACAAGCCTGTCACGGTGTGTGCCTTCTGTGTTGTATTTAAGAAAACTTAGAAGCGTGAAGTTGTACAGGGCTGGAGGAACAGCTCAGAGTGCTTGCCCAGCAAGTGCTAAGTACCTGGGTTCGATTCCCCAGCACCACACAAGCTAGTTATGGTGGCACACGCCTGTCATCCCAGCACTCGGGAGGCTGAGGCAGGAGGATTGTTGTGAGTCCAGAACCAGTCAGGACTGCGGAGTGAGCGTTGAGTTGACCCACCTGGCCCACTGCTGACGGCTGAGTGCGGCTGTAACTGCTGCGTCATCAGACCCGGCATCTGTCTTGGGGTTCGTGGGTTTGTTTTCCTATCCCCGCACCAGTAATGCGTTCACTTATTATGATTTTGTAAATTTTACAATCTGTTAGAGCAAGGCCCTAACTTTTCCTGGTGAAGTAAGTACTGAGATTGAGTCCTGAATCTTCACACTGAGCTCCCCACCCCCAACACAAAGCTTTGTATTTAACTTCTAAGACAGAGTATTGCAGAATGGCACCAAGTTGCGCAGGCTGGGCTCAAAGTCGGTATCCTCCTGTCTCAGCCACCCACACGGTGCTGGGGGATCACGGGAATGTACCGCTGCCGCTGGCTTGCTGCCTTCTTCCTCCTCTGCAGTCATCTTGGCTAGTTTTGGTCCCTCCTACTTCCCCATAACATCATTTTGTTGTTTTGTTTTTTCTTCTGAGACAATCTGTCAGGCCTGGCTGAGCGCGTCTTCCTTCTTCATTCCAAAAGGCCACTTGCCGCTTCAAGGGCGCCCCGCCACGCGAAGATGCCCGGGAACCGGGACAGGACGTCACCGCCCATGGCACAGCCCGGGAATCTTGGAAACTTTCCTGGGCTCCCGCGGGTCACTCGGCGGTTCCGCTGCCGCAGATGTGCCATGGGCCGAGTCAGGAAGCGGGGGCGGCTCGCACGGCACACCCCCTCTCCCCCCACCCCAGTTCTCAACGCCCCCGCGCCGAGCAGGTCCCGCCCACCGGGACGCGGGGGCGGCGTCTGCGCGGGAACCGGCCTGGCGCTGCGGGGGCGGCCGCCTATGCCGGGACGCGGGCCACGCCCCTGGTGACGCGGGTGCTGCCCACCGCCTGGCGCAGGCCTGTCCTCCCTGCCCCTGGGAGGCTGAGGCAGGAGTTTCCCAAGTGCCAGCTCAGCCTGGGCAACATAGCGAGAGACTATGAAAATCAAAACTAAAAAAAGGCTGAGGATGTAGCTCAAAGCAAAGGCCCTGGGCTCGTCCCGGTACCGCAAGCACAAATAAATACGGGACGAAAGAATGAATAAAAGGCCGGGGGTGTGGCCCGACCATATCAGGTACTACACAGAAATAAACAAAATAAACAAAGGCCTGAGGATGTAGCTCGGTTTGTAGACCCTGAATGCCACAAATAAATAATACATGAATTAATTGAATGGGCTGGGGGCAAGGGTCAGTGTGAAGGCTATGGGTTCAATCCTCAGTAGCTCAAAGATAAAGAAAGAAAAAAGAGAGAGAGGGGCCAGTTGGGCAGCTGGGGGTGCAGGTCAGCTCAAAGGCCTTGGGTTCAATCTCCCGTTCCACACTTGTATACACGCACGCATGCGCACACGCACACACACGAGTCGGACATGTCAGATGCTGGAAGTGACAGAGGACACGGAGCCACAAACCCGGGCAGTGTGGACACCCGCACTGGTCACCTCGCCCTGCACGGGCGCCATCCCTGCCGTGAGCTGCGCGCCTGGCACAGGTGAGGGCAGAGTTCTCTGTCTGGCGGGCAGGTAGGTTTGTGCGAAGGAGACAGGGCTGGGAGACGTCCGCCTACCCTCTCTGTGCCCGTGTCCCCGCGGGGTGCGAGGTTCCAGGAAGACGAGACCGTCAACACGCGTGCTGGTGCCCGGACCGCTGTGCTGCCCTCTTGGGACCCGCGTGTCCTTCTGTACGCTGCCCGCAGGCCCGAGCTGGGCACGCTGCTAGAATCTCCTCCAGGCGGCAGGACAGTCCCCTGGGAGCGAGGCAGGCTCAACCCCTCCACCCCCTCCGCCCCACCTCCCCGCCCCCTCCCCTCCGTCCCGCCAGTGCTCCTGCATGCCTGTTCTTCCTGGAAGCGTGGAGACGCGCCCGTGCATTGGCCATAGGCGGTGGGCACAGCGGCCTAGGCACGGGACCCGGGTGGGCGGAGGCGAGGCCGGTTTGCGAAAGGGTGCAAATGCGCGTCAGAGTGTGTGGGCGCACGCACGCGTGACTGTGGGTGAATGTGATCGTAATAAGCGGCGGCCCTCTGTGCGCATGCACACGTGTGTGCTTGTGTAGGCCGCTCAAGCTCAGGGCTCCTCCTGTGAGCACCGAGCGAGTGACTGCAGCACGCCCAGAGCTGTGGGTCCCCTCCCGAGTGTGTGCAGGTGTGTTCCACAATGGGGCACAGCCACCCTGGTGTGTCGTCTCTGGGTGGGTGGCCAGCTGAGGGCAGTTTGACCCGAAAGCGACACAGGCTGGGCAGGTTTGTAACATCCCACGACCCTGGGAAGTACTCACCACACTGGGGACGCCAGAGCTCCTGCTCAGAGTACCACTGTGTCCCCTTCCAAGGCTGCTCCTGTGAGCTGGGCCAGATGACCTGGGCAGGCCTTTCATTTGGGCTCCCTGGACCCCAAGGGAAATAGGACTGTGAAAGGAAGTGTTCTCTCTTTTGGAATCACGAAAAGACTGGGCGTGTAGTCAGCCTTTGGGAGCAAGGCCTCGGATGTGGTCCCCAGCACCCTATGACTGGGGATGGTGGCACTTGCTTGCAATTCCAGCACCCAGGAGGCTGAGGCAGGAGGATTGCCATGAACCTGAGGCCAGCCTGGACTACTTAGTGAGTTCAGGACCAGCATGGTATACAGAGCCAGACCCTGTCTTAAAAAAAAAAGTCACAAAATAAAGGTTGGGCGTGTGGCGCAGGGCCTGAGTGCTGGCCCACGTGAACTCGGTCCTGGCTGGAGCCCCTGCGCACAAACTTCACAAACAGCAAAAAAATCAAATCAAAAAGTAATTATTACTCATTGTGGAAAAGTCAGATTTTTTTCAAAGTCAAGAAGAAAAAGTTGAAATCCTCTCACCCAGAAAGCCAGAGTTTCCATTTCCATGTACAGAATTAGGAGAAATCACACGGGATACAGTGCCTTGTGATCTCTTTTCCTACTATAAATTATCATGGCTCGCCACTAGATATTTCCCACATTTTTTTTTTCAGTACTGCAGACTGAACCTGGGGTCTTCATACTACATTGCAGCCATTTTTTTTTTTTAGACATGGACTCCTAAGTTGCTAAACAGCCTCTTCAAGGTGGAACTTGCAGTCCTCCTGCCTCAGGCTCCTGGGATGTGGGGATCATAGGCTTGTGCCACCGGGTCTGACTCTAAGTTCTTTTTTTTTTTTCAGACAAGGTCTTGCTGTGTAACCCAAGCTGAACTCACATGTGGTCCAGGCTGTCCTGGGACACACAATAATCCTCCTGCCTCAGCTTCCCAAGTGCTGGGACTACAGGGGGGCCACGACTACCCCCAGTTTATGTGGTGCTGGGGAACGGTAGGCAGGTGCTTTAACCACTGAGCTCTTCCCCCAGCTCCTGGCTCCCTATGCTGTTAAGTGGCTGTTTAGCATTGGATTTTTCACGTAGGAACCCTGTGCTTACGGTAGGACTTGGAACTTGTGTACTGAATTTTGTTTATTTAAACAGGAAGGGACGGTGCCGCTCTGCAGCCCAGTCAGTGACTACATTCGCCATATGTGCAGGATGAGTTTCCGGGAGGGAGTCTCCCGGGGTGCAGGGACAAGAGTTGCCCCGCAGGCACCCCTTCGGCCTCATGACTCCCATACACCCTGCTTTCTCCCAGACTTTCGGTGACTTTTCTGGACCCCTGTTCCGAGCTGGATACACCGACGCATCTGGGCTAGGCCGAGACACACAGCGACAAACACTGGAGCCCACGGTGCTGCGATCTCGATGAGAGGCGCTTGGGGCAGTGGATGCCCAGTCTGAGGAGGGTCCCGGGGCGGGAGCCTGCCCTGAGCGCAGGTGGCCGCGGCGCAGAGGGCGGGGCCAGGCCAGAGGGGAGGGGCCAGTTCCGAGCCCTCGGGGTCTTGGTGGTCTCCGCCGTGGGAAACAGCGGGCTGCCTGTGTGCTGCGGCGGAGAGGACCGCGGGGAGGACAGCAGGGACCCGCACAGGCGCGCGCCAAGGGCAGCACGCACGGCCCGGCGGCTCCCTTTGCAGCGCATGGAGAAGGGCAGGATGGAGGGAGGGCGGACGGAAGGGAGAAGGAGGCCAAAGGAAAAAAGGAAAAACAGAAGGAAGGAGAACAAGGGGAGAAAGCTTCCGGCCCAGGCTGTGCTCCCCGCCCACGGTTCCTGGCAGCAAAAACAAAGAATGGCGAATTTAAAAAGAAACCCTCCTGTGAGGTTGTAGAGGTGAAAACTGCGGAGAACGAGCGCAGCGTGCGGGGGGCGACCGCATCAGGCAGCGGCGTGCTGGAAATTCACGGTACGCGCGGGCTCTGTAGCCGTGTTACAAAGGACCTTCCGGTTGGGGGCGGGGCTCAGCGGCACAGCCCCGCCTCCAGCCCCGCCTCCCGCCGAGCCCGGGCTCCAGCCCCCACCACGCCCAGACAACACTTGTGTTCCTGTCGGGGAAAACAAATCCAACGCTTTCAGTAAGTTTAAAAACTCGCTGCTTAGATTTTATTTTGTGGAAATTCTTTGAGAACTGCAAAATGGGAGGGTGTGCTGCTGACTCAGGCCTCTAGTTCCTCTGTGTGCAGCCGGTTTGATTTTTCTGTTCTTCGTTAAGTTTCTAGCTTTTTAAAAACCTTTCTCCTCCTTAGGTGGGTTTGAGCTTAATTGGTGTCTGAAAGCCCAATGTTTGTAGATCTTCAGATTTCTCAAAACTAATTTGATTTTTATATGAAATCAGCAATGTGTAGAGGTGGGCAAATAATTCCATTTATCTCTTCAGTGTTCTGGGGGAAACTACCCTCGGGCATATTTAATCTTTATCTACTAGTTGATGATCTCTGTTCTACACAAGCTAGGCAGTCAACCCGCGAGTCAGGCCAGGATCGTTCTGTTTTTGATTTTGTTTTGTGCTGTGGCACTGTGGATTGACTGAGCTCAGGGCCTTTGCACCGAGCTCCATGCTCAACTCATTTTCGATTTTGTTTTTGATTTCAAGACAGGATGTCACCTAGTTGTGATCTTGCATAAACTGGTCTCAAACTTGAGATCCTCCTGCCTCAGCCTCCCAAAGTGCCAGGCTGACAGGCCCATGCCACCAGGCCATGCTAGGACTGTTGTGTTTCTGCCGTGTGCAGAGTGCATCCTGTTAGTGCACACCTGTAATGGACAAGAAGCCCTGATATGCAGGGAGAAGTCCAAATTTAGAGACCTGCTTCTGCTTCTTTTTCTCTATAAATGTAATTGGCAGATCAGGTCGGCTTTTTGGGAGTGGGGCAGGATCTCACTGTGCAGTCCAGGCTGGTCCTGGCCTCATTATGTGGCTCAGGCTGACCTCAGCTTCCCAAGCACTGGGATTTCAGGGATGTACCACCACACCAGCTTACGGGGTGCTGGGAAATTGAGCTCAGGGCCTTGCGCTTACTAGGTAAGCACCCTGACTGCTGAGCCATGTCTCCAGACCTCAGTAATAATTTTGAAGAAAAGAAAAAAAGCCAACTACCATATTTCCTTTGTGTGGTCATTTCTTGGAAATGATGGTAGCAATACAAGGTTTCTAGCCTGTCAAAGTCTCAGCAAATGGAATGGATTTTTCAGTAGCAGCAACAAAAACCCAGAAAAAATATCTTGGCCACTAACTTCACATGATTACAGGATCACCGGCCTCTGTAGGTAAGAAAAGTGTGCGCATGGAGATCCTGACAGCTCTCCAGACCCCCGTTGGCACTGGTGGCTTGCTTCTCTGAGACAAACCCTGATATCCTTCTAGCTCCAGGCTCTTAGTTCTGCCAGCCGGAATCTCTGGCGTCTGGTGTTTCCAGGGGCCTCGGGGGGTGCTGATGACACTAAAGAAGACAGATCATGCCTCCTCTGCCAGTTCTGGCTCTCAGCGTGCCCAGCACACATTAACTCCTGTTACTACTAACGGCGTTTGGGGCGCTAGCCTCCCTGGTCTTGCAGGCTGGCCTCTTGGGACATGACTACTTTGTAATCATTACTGTAGACTGTAGATTGTAAATGGCCTGAACTGTGCAGGTGATTGGCTCATGGGCTGGGAAGGATTAGCACCTGGAAGCTGTGCATCTGCCCTGCCGCGCCCCAGGGAAACATCCAGGTGGCAAGTGGGCTCCCACAGCCTGGGCTAAAGACAAGGCCTGGAGATGGACGCCTGTCACTCCAGCCTGCCCTTCGGCATCTGGGAGCTGCGCTGTTGGTCTGGCACCTTAGGGTTACTTGGAGTTACCTCTGAACGCCACTGCAGTTCCCCCCGGAAGTGGGTCACCCACAATCTCTCAGCAGAGAATGACATCGGAGTTGAACTGGGGATGCTGGAGTGACGTCAAAAGGCTCACTGTGTGAAGACCACAACGAGCCCCGTGCTGGACTGTGGCTTCCCATTGCTGCGCAGCCCTTGTGCCTAGCTCAGTCCCTCCGTATGAGTACATACCCGAGGGGCCACGGCTCTGGCCTAGGGCAGGTGAGTCCAACACAAATGTTATGATTTGGTATTCACTTGGGAGCCCTCCCGCTTCTCTCCAGATTCTGATGAAGCTGATTCTGATAGCATCTAGTTGGCTGGTTTTTGTTTTTCACTTTCCTGAGAGACGGGAGCTCAGGGCTACCAATGTGCTGGCCCAACTAGAAGTTTGGATCTTAAAATTAGAAGACAGACTTCTTGTTAATACGTTTTAAAAGTAAAAAGTGCTTCCATGACATACATGGTCAGCTAGCTGCATGGCCGTGGTGGCCGATGGCTGGGCTTGAGTTCCTTCCTGGTCACCCAAGAGCCTGTAGTGCTACTGAACCTTGTCTAACTGTCAGCTTCCCACCTGCAGAGCACCAGGGGGCGGCACACCCCGAGTCAGCACCCGCCCACGTGGGGAGGGCCAAGGCAGCAGGAGACCCCTTTTCTGTTCGTCTGAGACAGGTCTCATGAAGTTGCTAGTTGCCCCGGCTGGGCTTGAAATTGCGATCCTCCTGCCTTAGCCTCCTAGAGTGCCAGGATTCCAGGCCTGTGCCATGGGCCTGGCTGGCGGCAGGGTTGGGAGGACATGCACAGTCGCCTCTCAGAGCTGACAGCAGCCAATTCCGGCACATCACCTTTTTAAAAGTGCAAGATGCACATGTGATGAGCCCGTGCATATTATTGTCATGCCTTGCCCCTAACGTGAACAGGAAGCTGTGACGGGTGACCCTGTGAGGTGAGGCTCTCTGACCACCCCTACCCCGCCACCCCTGTTCTAGCACACCGTATGCCCAGGCTCCTTCCAGTGCCAACTCCTGGTGGCCACCTGCACGGTGGCTATGCTTCCCTCTCCTCTACTCCTTGACCTCGCTTGGTTTCTGGTAGACACCACCTCAGGGAGGATGAGCAAGTCAGGCACCCTGCTGGCAGCTGGCCTCTCCCGGAGGACCTGTCCCACGTTGTGGGCTGCGGAGAGCGGAGGGGCAGCCTTCTGCCACAGCCGCCGGCTTGCCAAGATGTGTGCCCGCTGTGGTCCTGCCAGCGGCTTAGCCGGTGTGCGCTTCCCTCGGAGGTGTCTGGACTCTTCGGCCACCCCACCAGCGCATGGCTCTGCTGGCCTCACCCTCAGCCAACCACGCTCAGCTGTGGGCAGGTTTGAGAGACAGCGCATCTTGCTCTGCGGCCTGGGTACCCAAGTCAAACCTTCTACCAAGTCACTATGTTGTCCTCCACTCCCCACTCATCCTCCCCCTGCCGGTCCCCCAGTGGCCTGGCCTCTTCAGCTGTGGGGGTCTTTCCCTTCCCTCAGAAATTCAAGCTCTGTTCTTGGCTAGTAATAAAATGATCACCGACATTTTTAGAGGTTACATGTGATAGATACACTAATATGTGCTTTGCGTTCGTTATTTAACATTACTTTTTTTGGGTTACTGGGAACGGAACCCAGAGCCTTCACAATGATCCACATTCTCAGCCTTTTTTTTTTTTTTTTTTTTTTTTTTTTTTGAGATAGGTCTTGCTAAATTGCCCAGGCTGAGCTCCAAATCACAATCCTGCTGCCTCAGCTTCCCAGAGCGCCATGATGACAGGCCTGCTTGGACCCATGCACCTGTCAGCTCGGTTCTGTTTTGCTTTAAGACAGCCCCTCCCTAGCTGCCCAGCTCAGACCGTGACCCTCTGCGTGCGCTGCTGGGAGCATGGGCACCAGCAGCGTACCCACTTGACGTTTATTACTTGATCTGCCCAACAATCTTCAAGGAGATTTATCACCTTCATTTTATAAATAAGAAAGTTGAGTAGTAAATACACTCCAAGTCACACAACATAAGGACAGGCAGAGCCGAATACCCACCTTCCTGTCCCCGCGGTGGCATAGAAGCCTAAGTGCCCCCCCCCCCCCAACTGTGCCATTCACATCTGCAAGCCTCTGCCTCCTCCCTGGGCCCTGTGACTGAGAGAATCTGACAGGCCCCTCCCCCTTTTCTTGGTCACAGGGACTGAGCCCAGGGCCTTGTCAACAACCTAAAACCCTGGTCCATTTTGGGTTTTGATTCGGAGATAGGGTTTCACTAAGCTGCCAAGTCACCCAAGCTGGGCTAAAACTTGTGATCCTCTTGCCTCAGCCTCCCAGAGAGCTGGGATGACTGGTGTGTCCCAGGGCCTCGCAAGAGTGTCCTGTTTGATGGGGAGTGGTGGTCACTGTGGAAGGGGTTCCAAGACTGCACTGTGGCTCCCTGCGCGGGTCCCTCCGGAATCTTGCGCAGCAGTGGCTGCTGCTGGGTTAATGGTGAATCTGCACCCATGAGTCAGCCAGTGCCACTCCCATGTGATGGAATGCGCCAGCACGTTTCATGAACACCTGCTCTGCGGAGTGTGCCAGCTTACACAGGACGCTCCTAAAGGAAGGAGACTCAGAATCTCATGTGGCAGTACAATCTTTCTTTTTCAGCCAGCAGGAAGGCTCCTTGCCAGGCTGTCTAGCCATCCATCTAATACCATTACATAGAGATATATAAATTGTATATGTATATAAAACTTGCTTCGGTGTTGACATCAACTCTGTAAAATTGTGTGCTTGGTGGCATAGGCTTGTAATCCCAGCACACTGGAAGGCTGAGGCATGAGGATCACAAGTTTGAGCCCAGCCTGGGTCACCTAGAGACATAGGAAAACCTTATCTCAAAAAAAATCAAAATTAAAAAAAAAACGGACTGGGGGAATGTAGCTTAGCAGTTTGGATCTCCAGCACCACAGAAGAAAAGAACAGAACAGAACCTGACGCTCAGAAGGGGAAGCCATTGGGTCAAATTCACGCATTTTATCTCATTTGGAGTTAAGTCCTTCTCTCTCTCTCTCTCTCTCTCTCTCTCTCTCTCTCTCTCTCTCTCTCTCTCTCTCTCTGCTGCCCAGGCTGGCCTTGCGATGACAAGAGTTTGCAGCCTGGCCTCCCAGTACTCTGGAGAGGTTGAGGCACAAGATAGTAAATTCAAGCCCAGACTGGCCAATCAAGCTAATTAGTGGATCCTGTCTTAAAAACAGGCTGGGATGTAGCTCTGCAAGAAGGCCCTGGGCTTGACCTCTAGTATCCCCGAAAAATGTCAAGAGAGAATTTGCACATCTCTGAATGGGCTTTGTTACTCTAGACACAGAAATGCAGCAGGAGCCCAGAGGCCCGCCTGGGTGAAGCCCCCGGCTCCTGCTCTGCATCCACCCCGTGATCTGTGGCAGTTTGCCGCCTCTGATCTCCCTAGGTGACCGTGAGAATGAAAGCCGGTGACAGCTTGCTGGGGACACCTAACCTCGAGACTGCCCTTCTCGGCTCCTCCTTGTCGGAGTGTGCCTGGCTGTCACAACAAGTTGCTTAGACATTGTTAGGGGCATTTTAATTCATTTTAATTAGGATCACTTCCTGCCATGTGACATTTTTAGGGTAATCTAGAGAAAGTATTGTGAAACCAGGTACATCCCTCAACACCCACAGGGTCAGCCCAACAGCCTGATCGGTGTGGTCCATTACCCAAGGGGCACCAGGTGAGACACCAGGAGTTTTAGGGCAGCCGTGCCTGGGGGCTTACGTCTATCATCCTAGCATTGCGGGAGGCTGAGGCAGGAGAACTTCAAGTTCGAGACTAGTCTGGAAAATGTAGCAACTCAGAAAGGTCCTATCTTAAAATCACAAGTAAAAACTGGGTCGAGGACGTAGCTTTGGATGAGGGACCTAGGTTCCCTCTTGTACTGGGGGGAATTGGGGAGGAAATAACAAAAGGCCAGCCATCCGGGAGCTACAATAATCGTGATCAGGAGCTAAAAAGCACACAGAACAGAGGGAAAACGAAAAGTCAACAGAGGCAGGAAAGGCTGTGCTGCCAGGAAGGGTGCAGGCGCGAACCCAGAGGGCGGAGGGGCACAGGGATCTCTCCTCCACTGACCCCGGGCAGTCTAGGCTCCTTGTAGTGTATGCGGCTGGTAATCTCAGTGCCGAGGCAGAGACTCACGCCGGAGGCTGGGAGACGCAGAGGGCATCCGGCGTCCTCAAGAAGGTGTGTGTGTGGGGCGGGGGGGGGGGGGGGGGGGGGGGGGGGGGGGGGGGGGGGGGGGGGGGGGGGGGGGGGGGGGGGGGGGGGGGGGGGGGGGGGGGGGGGGGGGGGGGGGGGGGGGGGGACAGAGAGAGGTGCTGGAGGGTGTTATGCCCAGGTTTTGGGGAGCCCCAAATAACCAGAGAACCAGTCACACATGCAAGAACAAGGAGTCTTTATTCGGGCTTAAGCTCGGGCTCTCAGAAATCACCAACGCAGTGGATCCATTCAGAGAGCCCAGAACAAAGGATGGGCAGGGTTTTTATGGGGTAGGGGCAGGGGTGGTGTCAGCAGATGGGACACAGGTATGTCATTATTTGCATAGAACCAATCGTGAGTACACAGGTTTTTATGATGGCGATGCTGACCACTTACAGAGGCAGAGTGGCCATAACTTTAGTTACAACCCAATCATGACCTTTTAGGAGTCTTTTGGATGTAACCAACCGAGTGTGTTGTCTTAATGTCCTGGGTAGGGTCTAAAGGGGTGTCAAGTGATTGGCTAGTTGTCACTGAGCAACTATTTATGATTTCTTGATTCTGCCCCAGGCCCAAGAATGCCAGATTTGTGTTTACCCTTTCTGATTGGCTGTAACTAGGTAACCAAGTCCCCCAAGGCTATCCGGGCCTTGGGCATTTTTTTTTTTTACGATTGTTTTATGATCTGAGGAAGCTGAGGCTTAGATCCAGTAACTTTTAGAGTAAGTTTGAAACCTGTCCTGAAGTCTGTTCAGCTTGGGAGGGCAGCTGCCAGGGAGGGTGCGGGCGCGAACCCGGAAGGCGGAGGGGCACAGGGATCTCTCCTCCACTGACCCCGGGGTAGTCTGGGCTCCTTGCAGTGTCTGTGGCTGGTATCTGAGGGCAGCTCTGGGTGTGCCCAGACGCCTGCCACTTCCGGCAAGCCCCTTGTCTGGGGGTTCTGGGGGATCTCGGAGGTGGCCTTCATGTCTTCTCAACCCTGTACAAACGAGAGCTGCGTGGCGCTGCATATGTCCCTCGGGAGGTGACCTAGCTCCTGGAGGGGTTTTATGTGTCCACTGGCCAGGTCTTGGGCTGGGGCTCAAACCCGGATCTTGGAGGGACAAAAGCATGTCTGGTGACATCAGAGCCGTCCTTCCAAGACTTCTTTTCCTTACCGTAAAGGCTCACTGTGCCTGAAGTATCCTGCATCGCACAGGTGCAGTCCACACCTGCAGTGAGCTGGATGTAAAGAAGTGGGAGCCAGGCCTGGAGGTGACCTCCAAGCCTGAGGCAGGAGTGTGGTGGTCTGGGCCCAGCCTGGGCAGCCCAGCGACTCAGCGCAAGTCCTCATCTCAAAATCACACATAACAGTGGGCAGAGGATGTCACTCAGGTTCAGTTCCCGGTGTCACAATAGTGACCACGAAAACCAGCAAGCAAAAAGAAATGGGATCCAGCTGGCCCTTTGCACCCGCAGCTGAGATACGTCCCTAGCCTTTCAATTTTTTTTTAACTCAATCTTGAGATGGGGTCTTGCTAAATTGCCCAGGCTGAGCTGAGTTTGATCTTGCCATCCTCCTGCCTCAGCCTCCCAGAGTGCCGGGATGACAAAGCCCGAGTCACAACGCCTGGCCAGACTGCTGAGATGATATGATTTCTAGGTATCAGTCTCCTCATGGAACACCAGAAAATCCGAACTCATTTCTGTTCTACTATCTTATCTTCCTTTTACCTGGGGCCTGGACTTCCCACTCCAGTTAATCTCCATCTCTCAACAGCATGTGTGATGTCTTCATTTTCTTCTTCTTCTTCTTCTTTTTGAGACTGGGTCTTGCTTTGTAATCCAGGCTGTTCCTGAACTTACTACTTAGGCCAGGCCAGCCTGAAACTCCTGGCAATCCCCCTGCCTCAGCTTCCTAGTGCTAGGATTACAGGTATGTGCCACCATGCCCAGCTAATCATTGTGTGGTGCTGAGGAATTAAACCAAGGCTTTAGCATGTTAGGCAAGCTATGCTACCAGCCTCTTTTCCTGTGTGTGTGTGTGGGTGGGTGGGTTTTGTGTGTGTGTGTGTGTGTGTGTGTGTGTGTGTGTGTGTGTGTGAGATACTGGACCTTTACATTGAGCTACATTCCCCAGCCCATTTTTATTTTTGATTTTGAGACAGGTTCTTACTAAGTTACTATGTTACCCAGGCTGTGTGCGCAAACCTTTGATTCTTCTGCCTCAGCCTCCCAGAATCCTGGGACGACAGGCTTGTGCCACTGGCCTGGCAAAGTGTTTTAATTATTAATGTGGTGCTAAGCCCCAGAAGTAGAATTAGCCTCATTGTTGTGGTGTAAGTCACGGCGAAGCAGTCTGCCATTTCTGTAACACCAGGTGGGTTTTGAAATTAGGCATCTTGGGTTCACTGCCATCAAGGAAGGATGGCAACTCACTTACTTGTTAAAAAAAAAAAAAAAACGTAACTGAGCTCTTCCGTATGGAAACCCCTGACCCCTTAGCTTTATTAGTTTTTTTTTTTTTTTTCCTGAGACAGGGTCTCGCTCTGCATCCCAGGGCTGATCCTGAACTCAGGATGGAGCCCAGACTGGCCTTGGACTCCTGGCAATCCTCCTGTCTCAGCCTCCTGAGTGCTGGGATCACAGGTGTGCGCCACCTCACCCAGCTTTATGTGGTGCAGGGGAATTGAACTCCAGAACTTAACGCTTGACTTAACCTGCTGAACCATTCCTCCAACCCCAGCTTTATTAGTGCTAATGTGTTGCTGTTAATTATGGCAACCACAAAAGCCTTCGATTAGATTGAAGCCACAATTAAAAGGATTAGTGATGCTTTGTTCTGTATGTTGAACACATTTCTAGAACAAACAGATGATTATCTTCCCAACACTGATGCACCGGCTTCTCCACAGTGATCAAGTCAGCTAGTTGGATTTATTGTTGTAGGCAAAAAAAAAAAAAAAAAAAAAAAGTTTGAGTGAGTTTTAAGAACTACATGATGTTAACTCTTGGCAGTGACCCTGTTGATAGTTGCCCCTAAGGGCCAGGGGACTTTATGATCACAGCCACTCACAGATGATACCATCAAAGCTGATAGGAATGTGGTATCTTGAGCAAGGCACCACAAGAACAACGCCAGGGTTAAGGAGATGCAGGTCCACAGAGTCCTCAGCACAGCCTCAGGTCGGACAGAGGTGGCGAGTTGCAGGTGGGGGATTGGTGTGAAGTGAAAAGGAGTGTGAGAGAATACGCGGGCTGGAGGAATAGCTCAGCGGTTAGAGCTACAAGCTCAAGGCCCTGAGTTTGATGCCCCAGCACCACATAAAAAGCTGGGCATGGTGGTGCAGGCCTGTAATCCCAGCATTAGGGAGAGCGAGGCAGGAGGATTACTGTGAGTTTGAGCCCAGCCTGGGCTCCACAGTGAGCTCAGGACCAGGCTGGATTGCAGAGTAAGATCCTACCTATCGAGAGAGAGAGAGAGAGAGAGAGAGAGAGAGAGAATAAAGCGAGGCTTTCATGACAGTGGTACACAGAGGATGTACTAAGGTCCTGGACAGGTAACTGGAGCACAAATGCAATGGATTCTGGGCGTCTCTAGGGGGGAAACCCCATGGTTACATGGGGCACAGGCAATCTTGCCTACGAGAAGTGGAGCTGCTTCCTGACTCCAGACTCACCAACAGCCAGGGTCACTCCCTAACACGAGGCCAGTGATGCCTGCCTTAGCTTTCCTATTCTGAGACAAGGTCTCGCGCTGTAGTCCAAGCTGGTCCTGAACTCACTCACTATGTAGCCAACCTCAAACACATGGCAGTTCTCCTGCTTCAGCCTCCTGAGTGCTGGGATGACGGGTGTGTGCCACAAGGCACACCTGATTTTTGTGAGGTGCTGGGGCATCGAAGCCAGGGCCTCGTGCACACTGAGCGGGCACTCTCGCCTCTGCGCTGCACCCCAGCCGCCTCTCCTTTTTCTTACTCTCATTTTTTTTGTTTGAGACGGGGTCCCACTCTGTAGTGCAGCCTGGTTCTGAACTCACTATGGAGCCCAGGCTGGCCTTGAACTCACGGCTATCCTCCTGCCTCAGTCTCCCATTTTTCTTTGTTCTTATCCTCACCTGAAATGTTCTTTATATCTGCCTGCATTCATGTCCCTCCCACCGTAAGGGCCAGATTAAAAACCACATGCCATATGCTAAGTCCATGTTCCCCTTTTTACTCCTTCCCAGGTCGTAGAGACACAGCCTGAGGCTGCCTCTGACCTGAGCTACACCCCCAGTGCGTTTTTATTTTTGATTTTTAGACAGGGTCTTGCTGAGTCGCCCAGACTGAGCTTAAGCTTGTGCTCTTTCCACCTTGGTCTGCCAGAATGCCTGGCTTACCTGCCCGTGCACCTGGGCCCCATGGAGATCTGTACCATCTTAACTCATCTGCGGTAAAATGCTAATAAGATGAGGGCAGTGGCGCCCACAGCCCCAAGGAGCAGGCAGGGCTGCGAGCTGGTGGAGCCTGCACACCCACACCAGCAGTGCAGAGGCCTGGAGCCCAGCCTTCCCTGCTCTGGTCTCCTGTGTTCCCTAACAGCTTTTATCTCTCCCTCCACAAGGAGCCTGGGAAACCGTTTCATCCGCCACCGAACTTTTACAAGTGTAAATCGTTTAGGGAAACACAGGTGGCTAGTGGGCAGAGGCCGGCCCGAAAGCCACAGTCCTGACCTGATTTTGGTTCTTTACACCGGCCTCCGGCCCCGCCCAGCATGTCTGGCGGACCTAGATTGCAGGAACCTCGCAGACGCTAGGACCGGTCCTGCAGGGTGACTGGAATCAGGGCAGGCCTGGTCTGCGGTGACCTGAACTCTGAGCACCTGCGGCCCCTGGGGAGGAAGTTACTGGAGTGTTTTAAGTGCAGAAGCCGGAGGGACAGATTTGAATCTTACACCGCTCACGATGAAGGCTGAATGGTGGGGCTGGGGAAGGGCAAGGAGGGACAATTTAAAAAATGTCTGTGAGGGGCTAGAAGAATAGCTCAGCGGTTAAAGCGCTTGCCCTGAGTTCCATTCCCTAGGACCACACAAACCAGGCTCAGGAGGCCGAGCCAGGAGGATTGCAGTGAGTCTAAGGACAGCCTGGGCTCCATGATGAGTTCAGGACCGTTTTGGACCATAGAGCAAGATCCTGTTTTTTTTTTTTTTTTTTTTTTTTAAAGTCCGTGAGCCGGGCCAGCAGCGCAGGCCTGTACTTCCTGACTCTGGGAGCCTGAGGCAGGAGTTCCAGCCCAACCTGAGCAACTTAGTGAGACCCTGCTTCAGAATCAGAAATAAAAATAGGCCGGGGATATAATTAAACGTGAAGGCCCTGGGCTGCATCTTCGCCACTACTACTACAGAAAGTATCTGTGCTGCTTCAGGTAGGAGATGGTGGCAGCTCGGATGGCACTGTGGGGACACTAGGTAGTGGGCGGCAGAGGCATCTAGGATAAAGGCCGCCCACCTGGGACTGCTGGTGGCCCACAGGCTCATCCTGGCCACAGATGGCCGTGATTAAAATAATTAGCCCTACGGGGTTTCCTGAGGCTAACACAAGGTGAGCGCGTGCCTGCTCCGAGGGATTACTAGTAGAGGTGGACACCGGTGAGCACAGCACCACCGAGGTGGCGCCCATTTCGGTTCTGTGTTGATTTTCTGAAGTGACTTTCCGCAGCTGCAGGCTTGGCTTCTGGTTAAGTCCTAGCCTGTCACTGTCTCGGGCTACCGGGTGAGAGGCGGCGGTGCCAGCGATCCCGGCGATCAGCGCGCCCCGGGCGCCGTGGGGAGGCGGGTCCCGCGCGCTCCGAAGGCTTCGCCCGCAACAGTCCCGCTTCCTGCGCCACCGGGAACTGCGGAACTAGAAGCTACGACGCCCAGGAGGCCGCTTCGGAAGGGGCTGGGGCGGGGCCGGAGGGGGCGGGGCCGGTAGGCCCGAGACGCTGGGTCTCGGCCCGCCCCTTTCCCCGGCCCTTGGAAGGCTCGGGGCGTCGCAGGAGGTGGGACCGCCGCCGGCCGTGAGGAGCGGGAGGCGGGGCCAATAGCGGGACGAGACGGGGCTAGAGGCAGGCCCGGCGGGGGAGGGGCGGCGGGAGGCGGAGCCGGTCGAGGGGCGGGGCCGTCGTCGCGGCATCCCGAGGGGGCGGGGCCGGCGCTGGGTGGTTGGGAGCCAGTCCAGGGAGGTGTGGGAGGCGGGGCCGGGAGCTGGCAGGGCGGGGGCAAGGGCCGCCTAGGGGCGGGGCTGTCGCCCGCGCGGTGGGGGCGGGGCTGGGCCGGAGGCGGAGCTAGACTTCTCGCCGCGTCGCGGGGAGGCGGGTGCGTCGGTAGGCGCAGGCCCGGGAGGCGGCCGAGTCCCCGGGAGGAGCCGCGGACGGAGCGGGCCCGCGCCCCAGCCCTGGTGCCCCTCGCCGCGCTCCCCTCAGCCTCGGGTGCGTCTCGCCGGGTCGCCGCGCGGCTGGCCGCCTAGCGAGCCGGCCTCCGGACCTGGAGCGGCGCCGCGACCCGGAGCACCCGGCCCAGGCGCACACGGAAGTGGTGAGTGTCCCCGAGCTGCAGCGACATGGCGAGGAGGCGGCCCGTCCCGGTGCTCGGGCGGCCGGCCCTGGGGCGGGGCAGCGGCGGGGGAAGGGTGAGCGGCCTCCCGAGCGATCGCGAGTCTCACGGACGCGCCCGGAGCGCGCCCCACATCCTGTTTATGCTGCCCCGAGACCCGGGCCCCGGGACTGCCGGCCCGCGCTGTCACCCGAGGACCCGACGGGGTCGTAGCCGGTTTTTTTTCCGGGCCATCCCGAGAGGGACTCGGAGGCGTGCAGGGTCGGGAGGGTCCCCCGTGAGCTCAGGAAGCGCCCCTCCGCTTTCGGGGTCGGTTAGGGCCCCAGCAGCTCCCAGGTAGCCAGCCGATGGCCTGGGTCGAGAGGGACAGCGGAGAGGAACGTGAGGAAGGATCATGCTAGGAATTGCGAGTCCCACGTCGGGGGAGGGGCGAGCTGAACTGAGATGAGCGCGCGTCTGTGTCCCCGATTCTTAGGACCCCGGGCGCACACCTTGTTTGGGTGCAGATGGGTAGCGCGTCAGAGGGACGCGATGCCCTGCAGGACGTAGAAACACCCTTTTAAAGTGAGTCCCCACAGTTCCAGAGACGTGGGCTCCGAAGGCGTGTGTTTTCCGAGGAAGTACTTTTGGGAAACCAGATCCAAGGTGTGATTATCGCTTGGTGCTCGTGGAGGGCGCAGGCTCCTTCCGGCGCGTCTTCTGCCACTCAAGGCGCGACTGTGAGCAGGCTTTTGCTGGTCGGAGGCTTTGCCATACCAGCCACCAACATCCCCCGAATCCACGGCATAGTTTTTCCTCAGTGGCGACTCTTTACAGTAGTGTAAAATTGTCCCTGCTCCTTTTGGAGAGGAAGGCATTAAAAACCTTGGCTTGCGGAAGGGTTATAATGAGAGGCCCTTAAATGTGCGGCTTCGGTTATTCCCTTTTTAAAGATAAGATTTAGCGTGGACATCCACAGTGGAAAAGATTTTTTTAAGGTACACATTTTGAATTGATTAAATCTTTTGTTCCTCCTTTTTCGAAACCCTCTTTTGTCTTGTTCCCCCTCACTTTTTGCTGACCGCTGTTCTCCAAGACTGGGGGATCTTTGTCGTTGAGGAATCACTGTTGTTTCCTGCTTTGCAGTGAAATTCAGTAGACACCCTCGGGGGTCTGGACACTCCTGTGAGGTCTGCTTTGTAACATTGGAAAATGTCCCCACATGCAGATTCAGATCAGGGTTCCAGTGGCGAGTACATGATCTGCAAGTGATGGCAGACGTAATGAGTAGAAATAATCCTGGCCTTTTCTTAATTCTGTAGAGCACGAGAACGAAGCACTTTAATTGTCTGCTACCTCAGTTTCTCTAACTACACAGCTGCGTTTGTACTTTTTTCAGGGCTAGGAGTTTGGTGTTTCCACTTCTCATCGAATGCAGCCAGTTTAAATTGTTTATCTCATTCCACAGTAAACTAATTTTTTATTACCATTGGGAAATGATGCCAGTGGGTAACTGAAGTAGACTTCAGCAGGATAATTCACGCATTGTCCAAACTACAGTTGCCTTGCATTGTTTCCTGACTTAGGTAGGTTTAATGAGTTTGGTTAATGTGGTGTTTGTAATTAACTCTGATCATTTGATATTCATCTTTTACAGTTTGAAGGTTATCAAGGGGAACAGGTTGCAAAACCTTTTCAATTCAGGCACTTACTAAAAAGCTAATGAAATAATAGGAATGTCAAAGGTAGGGGTTGCTTTTGCTGGAATAAACTTGGATTGAATTGCTTGAAGAAACGCCGTGAGAGGGCTTCTAGTAGGTCTGCCTGCTTGGTTGTGAGGTTAATAAACACTAGTTGTTTCCACTGTAGGCCACCAGTTACAAATGCTAATATTTTAATGTAGTTACTTCCTTTGAAGTAACACATGTGCTTGGACAGAAAGCTGAGTGACGCATACATTGAAGACATGCGTAGGTTTATACCCATTTTTATTTTTATATTTATTTGTCTATTTATTTTTCTACTGGGGATCAAGCCTAGTGCCTTCTCACTGAGCTAACATCCCCAGCCAAGTTTTTGGTTTGATTTCGAGAGGGTCTTGCCACATTACTGAGGTGCCCAGGTTGGGCTCAAGCGTGTGACCCACCTGTCCTGTGTCAGCCCCCAGAGTGTTGGGGGTGACAGGCCTGCGCCACTGGGCCTGGCTTGTGCCATTTATAGAGAGTATTGAGTAAAAGTAACTGCAGTGATGAAGGTTGCCAGCAGAGGCCAGGATCTGAGCCTTCTCCCAGACTCCTCTGGTGTGTTTTTCACCTCCAAACACACCCATCATTCCATGTGTCCTTGTGATCTAATAAGATGATAATATGCCACTAGAATACGTATTGCCTGAGATATGCATATTTGCACAAAGCACCTTCTCTTGCTTATCTCCACACTTAGGGAAATCAGTTGCCATGGCCCGAGTGTGGGCTGTGGAGCGGAATCTTGCCGAGCCAGGGCTTCAGCGACAGAGTGGTGGATGGGGGCTCGCTGGTGGGGGAGCTGCCTGCCAGCTCGAGGGGCCACATGGAATCTGCAGGTTCTTTTAGGCCCTCAGTCCTCAGCTGGCCAGGCTGTTTCTGCACCTGAGGGGCTGTGGGCGGGATTTGCAGAGGTTTTTGCTAAGGTTTTGGGAGGAGGCAGTGCCACTGGGTCTACTGAGAAGGGACTAGGATGCTAGTAACATCCTAAACGCACAGGACCCTCCATCCACAACGTATTACCTGGCTTCAAAGGTCAGTGGGTCCCCAAGTGGAGAGATCTTGGCTCAGGTAGTGGGGTGAAAGACAAGATGTGGCTTCTATGGTGGCAAAGCACTTCATGTGTCCCTAAAGCAGCAGCACTGTTTCCTACATGGGCTGTTTAACAGGTTTGCCAGAGGGGAGGGGGGAAAATTGGGTAAATAATGCAGGTGTAACTCTTGGAAACCCAAGCGCTACGCTAATTGTGGCTATTATGAGGCATCGTTTTTTTCTAAATGGGTTAGAAAGACCTGTGGATAGTTGGGAGAAAGGGGCTAAGGCAGAATACTGACTAAAAGCAGAGTGGCTGGTTTGATATTAGTGAATTATTATTAATTTTTTTGGTTGTATTGCTAAGCAAGCTCTCCACCACTGAGCTATGTCCCTAGCCCTTTTTTAAGACTTCTTTTTATTTTCAAACAAGGTTTTGCTAAATTGGCCTCTTCATTTCAGATTCTTCTGCCTCAGCTTCCTGAGCAGCTGGATTTACAGGTGTGCACCCTATACCTAACTTGAAAATTTAATTTTTTGGTGGAAAGGATTTATTTAATGTCATTTGTTTTCTTTTTGTTAGAACATAATTTTTAACTTTTTTAAACATAAAGCTTATTTTCTCATTACAAAGGAGAAAGTCTCTGTAGAAAACTAGAAAATATAAGGAAGTAGTAGGTATTATAGAAGGAAAACGCCACTGCACTGCACTCCCTTTCCCGTTTGCAGACAGTCACGTCCTTACCGATTTTCTGTGAGTGTGGTTAAAATTGGGAGAGGTTACGCTGGAGAAGGGCGGAGCCGTGGTGACCAACAGAGGCACCCCTTTTGTAGTTTTCTTCATGGCTGGGGGACCCAGGAACTCGTGGGTGCCTGGGGAGAGCTTTACCACTGAGCTACATTCCTGGCCCTTTTCAATTTTTTATTTTGAGATGGGGTTACTCTGAGTTGCTCAAGCTGGCCTTCGACTTGGAATCCTCCTGCCTCAGCCTTCCAAGTAGCAGGGATTACAGACACATACTGCTATGCCCAATTCTTTTTCTTTTCTTTTTAAAGCAATTACACTGCAAGCCAGGTGTGGTGGTGTGCACTCGTAGTCCACTTACTTGGGAGGCTGAAGCAGGAGGATTGCTTAAGCTTGAGAGTGTGGGGCCAGCCCGGACAACATAGTGAGACCCTGTCTCTTACCTGACCGAAATTAAGATGCAGAGGTGAGCTACATTATTGGAGGCATCAGAGAAACAGATCCATGGCTTGTGTGCGCTTCTAGCTCATCCCCACGCTGTGTTCCTGGTGGGCGTGTGCTGGCCGCTGCCTCTGCTGCCCCGCCCTGAGCTAGGTGTGCATCTGTGGCTTCCTGTCCCTGGTGATGCGGTAGGAGCAGCTGCCTTGTCGGAGTGCCGGCTGCTCTTCACGGGCAGGAAGCCAGCCCCTCTGCACTTTCTTCTGTCCCAGCAGCACCAGCGCTTGTGGCTGTTGGAGGCCTTGGGGAGGCACAGGATGCAGGCACCACCCAGGAGGGTCTGTCTGCTGCCACACTGTTGGTCTCTGCCTCTGCAGCAGATGGCAGCTGCCTGTTGTCTTCTGTGCGGGGGACACCGACCAGCCTGGGCCAGGTGTGCTGCTGGCAGCACCAAGGGAGGTTTCTTTGTAAGTAGGCGTGTGCTTGGATCTGCTCTCCGTGTAACTGGCTGGTGTGGGTCTAAACCCATTGGGATTTGCCTTAGTTCAGGAGGGTGACACCCATGTATCCAGTTGGTCTTCAAGCCAGTAGAGGATTAACTACAGGGAGTGTAACAGGTAGGAGTGGCCTGGGGGCGGGGACAGGAGGCTGCGTGACATCGTGGTGGTGATCCTGATCCAGGAGTGGGTCATGAGAAGCAGAGCAGTGACTCGGGGTGGGGCAGTCTGGGCCGTTAGTGGGCTTCTGTAAATGCCCTAGCAGTGTGAAGTTGTCCCTGTCACCATGTGGCAGGTAATGGGTACTGGTAACACAACTGAGGCACGGAGGAATCCTGTGTAGGGCATAGTTGAATTGGAGTGGCCTGTAATCTCAGCACTCTGGGAGGCTGGGGCAGGAGGATTGCAAGTTTGAGCCTAGGTTGGGTGTCTTAGTGACTGAGACCCTGTCTCAGTAATCAAAAATGGTCTGGTAATATAACTCACTGTGAAGTCCCTGAGCTGGATCCCTGGGACCACAAACAGAAAAGAAGAAAGAAATGAAGTGGAAGGAAGCTCTGGGCTCCCGGCGCTGGCCGGTGGCTGAGTGGGCTCTGCCACCCTTCCTACTGCTGGGAGAGCGTCGCACAGCGCGCACAGCTGAGAAGCTGCTGCTGTACACTGAGGCCGGGGCGCTGACTCTTCAGGGAGCAAGTTACTGAGCCTCCTTGAGGTCTGGAAGGAGGGCCCTCGGTGCATCCAGGAGCTGTAGTGACCGGGCCCCAGCTGGGTGAGCCTGGCCAGTGTCTTTGTCATGCCTCCCGGCGTGGATTGTGTTCTACTTTGTTTCTGTTCTAGATTTTGATGGTTTGATTTTAGCTGTGAGCATGTGAGCCCATCCTGCCTGCGCCCTTCTTCCTCGGTTGGGGTGAGGATAACCTCTTTCTCCCTGTGAGACTGTGTGGAGTGTCTAATGACTTTACGTCTCCTAAGTTTGAAATGGAGCTCCTAGGAGCTGAAATGTCCTAGCTGTCTTCAAAAAGTTTTTTTCCCCTATATTGGTATGTGTGCTTTGTGTCAGTTTAACAAAGCTTAGGTAAAGTTCAGAATATATTAAGCTGGTAGGAGAGGCCGGCCACCCTGTAGATAACGGACTATAGAGTAACCAGTATGTTCTGTCTTAGGTTCCTGGTGACCTTGGGTAAGTCAGAAGTGTCTTGGGACTTAGCAAGTGTGGTTTCCCAAAAGCAGAAGTATTATACAGACCACATTCATGGTGCTAATTTATGCTTGCTTCTGTTTTTAAGAAAAAATGAGAAAAAAAGATTTAAATGGAAATGCCACATGGGGTGTCCAGTTGGTGGGAGTGCTTTGGCCTGTGGGAGCCGCAGCCCACAGGTTCTGTGCTGCTCTTGGCCACGGACTGTGCCAGCCAGAATCCCTGTTTGTCCGTGGTGTCTGGCTCAGAGTTGGGTGGAAATTGAAAATCTGTAACTGCTTGGGTGAGTAGAGGGGTTGGAGAGGCTCTCAGCTGCACAGTGAGTCCCAGCTCACTGCCGCTCTGAGGTTCCCGCTTCTGCACTCCTGTAATGCTACCAGGCCGCACGTTGTCAGCCTTCTTCATGACATGCATCGATGTGTGTGCTGTGTATTTGTGTGTTTTGAGTGTAGCTCCTTCCTGGTGGTAACTACGTAGGGCAGGCTTCTGGCGCTTGTCTGGCTGGCTGTATGGTGGTCACATGGGCTTGGGAGGGAGCCGGCAGGGTTCTCAGGGTGCGGTGACAGTAAAGGGCTGAGCCCCACCTTCTTGGTCTTGGCAGGGGGCCTGCAGAAAGAGAAAGAGTCTCTCCTCTGGGTGTGAAGGGGCGGGAGAGAAGTAGCCCCCGAAATGGCAACTGGGTTGATCAGTCAGGAGGGGAAACACAGAGCTGGGCCATGGCTTGTAGGTTGCTGGGCGGCCCAGCCCGGCCTGCCTGTGTGAAGCAGGCACAGACCACGGCAGCATGGACTCTCCTACCAGCGACTCTGTTGTGCTCGGGGTGTCGGGAAGGGCGTAAGGTGTTAGAACCGACACTGGTTCCTTCCAGTCATGTGCCATTACACCTGCAGGCAGGCTTGCAGAGATCTTAGCAAGGGTGTCACCTCTCGCCTAGTGAATCTAAAATCGCCTTTAAGATACTCTACGGTGAAAGAGAAAACAAAAGGAAAGAACAGTCTTCTGGGTGTGTGTCTTCTCAGCAGAACTCATGATTTTGGTGGATTCACTGCGGAGACAGGCAGGCGGGTGTGATGTGTGACCTGCGGTGATGCGATGAGTATTCTGCCACGTACATTTCTGTTACGGGTCAGATACGGAATATCCCCCACCCCAGTCTTATGTTTGGAGGTGGACCTGTGGGGATGCCTGTGTTGTGGCGGGTGCCCTGGTCGTGGGGGGTGCCCGGGTTATGGGGGGTGCC